>VYZU01052952.1:4373-18295 GCA_013401355.1 Ceyx cyanopectus | reverse complement strand
TGTTAAATGCAGCTGATAACAATAAATCATAATAGTCCATAGGAGACATTTTGATACAAGATTACACTCAACACCAGAGGGACAAATTATTTTTGTTTTGAATACTGCTACTGACGTCAACAGAATTACTCAAGAGTTAAAATGGTACAACAGAAATTAATTCAATTTCCAATATTTTAAATATGAGGAGCACATGCTTTAAAAGTAACAGGAGCAAAAATGCATTACAAAGATAACAGAGCAAAAATAAAAAACCCGAAGACAAAAACAGTCAGATTATTCTCATATTTGTCACACAGTCTGCCACATGTTCTCAGCACTCCCAAATGTTGGCATGCCTGCTAAGGCAGACATTTCCTTTTCCATCAGATTTAGGGGGTTGTTTTTCAAATTTCAGTACTAATGAGAAATAACTAAAATACAAGATTATTAATGGACAAATAAGCAAATTTTACTCAGGAATTAGTTTTTATTAGTTACATTATTTTTAATTTAGGTAAAATTACCTGAGGATATTTATGAAATGTTTAGTTATAGTTTGGGTTTTTTTCTTTTGTATAGCTGAGCAGATCACAGAAACCATCATATATTGCTATGGTCACAGAAGCATCATTGACACATTTAAGAAATACATGCATTTTAGGTAACAACACTTTAGATAAACATACTTCGTAATTGCTCTATAAGCCAAAACATAAAAAAAACAGAGCAGAATGCTATCACATATTACTGAAACTCAGCACCTTCCTGACCACCATGGCTGCACAGAACAAAGTTCAGCTCAACAGTGAAGTATATTTTATCTCTGTGTAAATTACTGAGTTTAGACCTTGACAAAAGTGGGATTAACAACTAGTCTCAGAAAACTGTGCCAGTCTTTCTTGACATCAAGTTACTTTTCTCATCTGAGAAGTGTAATCTCTAGTACAATGTTTGATTGCTGCATCTAAAGTAAGGTCCAAGTTTTCAACTTGAGACTAAGAGAAGTTTATATGGTTAGCTGGTGTAGCTGCATGTTCTTTAGAACAAGTTTCTCATACAAGCTGCAGCTCTGTATCTCTATCTAACAGTCATCTATATTATTGAAAAAATAGCTAAAAGATGCAAATAATTTATATTCTTAGAGGAGGGGAAAAAATAATCCCATTATTTATGTTTACTGACATCCCAATAAACAATGGCCTCACTGAACACATTGTTTAAGAAGGAAAAACTGGCAACTGCTAATGACAAGAGTATTATTGAAATAGAAAAAGATTTTTGTTGAACGCTGAATTTACTTTTCCCCAAAATAAAAAGCTGGAAGTGTTTTACTTAAACAGCAGCCTGTACAGTGAAGTAATAATGTATATATATCAACAACCTTCTTAATTATTAACTTTCACAGTAAATATACCTACATATGCTACAGGTACCCTATATTGGGGAGTCCATCTTCTCCAGAGCTGGTAGATGTCCTGCAAAGCCACAAAGGGCTGGGCTGCCTTAAGACTAAGGGCTCCATATGAAAACATATATTAAACTTTTCCAGAATTGAAACACAGATTTTGAAAATAAATAGACAGAATTATCCTATTTCTTATAAAAATGTACTCTGTTCTAATCAATCTCACTTTTATTATGTTTCTAGTAAAGGGAATGCTCTCCATCTCTCCTGTACAAAATTAACACCCGAGTTCAGTTTTTATGTTCAGTTTCATTTCCTGTTTTGTATATTTGATACCTTCCCAGAGCTGACTTGATTTGTCTCACATGTTTGCCAGATATGAGCATTTCTTTCAGGGTAGATTTGTAAAAAAAAAAAACCCCTATTCTTACTTTTTTTGGAAATTAATAGATTTTCATGCACCTTATATGAATATGGCTCTTGGCCATATAGGGCAAAAATCTCTTTGAAAACCTGATAGTATGTCAAAAAACGAGATAAAGAGAAATCTTCAGAAATCTACATGGTGCTATCTCTGTTTCAGGAATACAAATGTCTGTTCTGAGTATAGATTTACTAGTTGCTAAGAGAAAGGACACAGAAGTGCAAGGAAGCCTGCTCTCTACTTCAGACAGCTTCTTTAGATTTTCCTGTGGCCAATAAACCTATGAACTGTGACTGCATCACTCCACTGTCAATTCACTTCGCTTCAATCCCACAGACAGTGAGATACCTGTTTTAGAGAAGCTGTAACCACTCAGTGTGCAGACACTCATCAGCACAAATATGTAACATACTTTCCCATTCCAGAAAATCTCATTCATATCTTTCTGATCATTTCCATGGGAAACTTAACTGCCAATTCAGTAACAATTTTCAATACTGAATTAAAACAAACATCTTACAAATCATTACTCAATTGCCTATTAATGTTAAAGATTCAGTAATACCTTTCAAGTGTTTATGTTTTAAAGCTAATATCTGCCTTTAGTAAACACATACTTGAGGGAAAAATAATGAAGCTGTTTACATTGTGAATGGCTATAACATTTTCTTTATTTAAAAAATTACTAAAGGGAACTACGTTTTCAGGGTATGTTGAGAAGCATCTCATTATTCAGCTAAGAGGATGTAACTATTGGGAGACTCACAGGATGACACAAGGGTATTTTTTAATGAGACTAAACTAAAAGTAGGAAGTAGATGCTAACACACTTTTAATGACCTCTACACATTACTGACTAGCCACCTGGCTTGTGGTTTAGAAGAGTATGCAGAAATGTTTAGTATTTACTAAGTGAAAACTGACACTTTACCCTATTGTTATTGTATTAAATATTCCTTACAACTGTACCACAAACTACCCCAAAATGACAACAAAGCTGATGTTCACATTGCTCCACAGTAATACATATAACAGTTACATAAACATAAATTGTCACATCCCGGCATCTGTGGGAGATAACAAGCCTTGCAGGAAATTAGAGCATACTTGTACAAAGCACATTTACAAATTCAGATTTTTTTCTTTGTATCTGATTCTACTATGTACTAGAAAAAATACTCTTCAATTAGGAGATATGTGAAAATTAATGTCTTGTGTATCTTATAAATGACTTGGAGATACACACAAGTATTGCATGTGTGTACTTCAACTCTCCCAAAAATATGCCAGTAAAGTTTTAAATTACTGTTTTTAAAATTTTACTACTACAGTTCCAACTTCAGCTTTAACTCTGCTCCCATGAACTTTTTGATCTTCCACTACCAGGCTAGATACAGATCACAGATTTTATGAAATGCAGCGCGTTCTACACAACCTATGCATTTCAAACGAGGTCCTGCCATTGTGAGATGACAGAACATGCAAATACCCGTCCAGACTCGAGCTGGAAGTGGATGCGGGGGATCACGGGTAGATAGGTCTTTGTATGTGGGTCTCGCACAAAGAAGAGAGCGAAGATTTGTCAGCAGGAGGGCTGCAGCTGATCGCTGATGGCCAGCTGCCCGCTGCCGGGGCAATGTGCAGCACCCAGACTGAGTGGGCAGAAGAACAGAAGATTTAGTAGGTGCGCCTCGGTCCCCCGAGGTTACGTCATGTGAGGCGGAGCGCCCGGAGGAGCTGGGGGCAGATGAAAGCTGGCAGCTGTGAGCTGCCCCGGGCGCTGCTGGGCTGCCAAACAGGGCTTACAAACATGTTAGCTCAGCGGCGGAATTAAAGCCCTCATTCAGGTTCAGTTTGGAGTATGAAACCAATGTGCATACAGAGGATGGGGGAAAACTTGCCCTGCGGGCTGAAGCCTAAATACACCTTGACCTCTCCTTGCAAGCTGCTGTATAGTAGAACAGGCTTGACTGAGGGACCAAAACATCTAAATAATAATTTAGATTGTTGTCCAAGCAACCTCGTCAGTTTCTGACAAGCAGACACAGCTGACATTTGCTGCCCTCTACTTATTAAACAGGCAATCATATTCTAAAGTCTCAAGCGCTACTATTTGACCAGATCAGCAGGGAAGGAAATCTGTTGCAGTGTTCAGATAAAACAGTTATGTGATATTTCCACTGTCATGGCTTGATCCCAATGAAGATATCTTTCTCCCGCCATCCCCCCCCACCTTTTTTTTTTTTTACCTTTTCTGGCTGTTCCAAAGTTACACAAATACTATATTTCATTAGTGTACATAGCTGCTAATGTCTCAAATAGCAGATTGCATTGGTACAAATATATTTGTCATACAGAATCTAAAGAAATTACATTGCTGCTGTGTAAATTTGAAAGGCTGCTCTCTTTCAACTCAATAAAACATCACTAAAACATGAGCCAAACACTGCAGAACACTTAACCAGACAGCTTGCTTGGTCCTTTCTCTGGTCATACCTCTCCCATTTTGTCCTGCATTAGCCTCTGTTCTCAAAAGTAAACAACCTGTCTGTGCTTCTAAATACCCCACACACAAGAGACTCACAAATATGACATGGGTCTTTCTGAGGTAGCTCAACACACTGATACAATGCTCATGTTCTTTTTCACATAATGTATTCAGATTTGTATGTAACTCTAGTGATGGAGTAAAAGTTCCTAGTTTTTTCTAGATAACAAGTATAAAGAAAAAATAAGAAAAGTGTTCTTTTTTTTATATGATAAAGACTTACCAAGTATAAAAATAGTTTGATAATTAAGAAAGGCCGTGTATTAGCTCATATATGAATAAAACAGTATTTGCTTTTAGAATGCTAAAAACTGTTATAATCAGTCAGGAAAAAATAAGCATTCTTGTTAACAGAAGTTGGACAGGGTATCTACATTAAAATCATGCAACACTATGAAACTACACCAACATTATTTCGTAGAAGGAAATTATGCTGGACAGGATTGGATTTAATTTAAATTCCTGCTTGACTAATGAGATAATCTTGGGTCAAGCTTGCATTAAAAACCCAAAAAGATCTAGCCCTTGACTCAACTGTAACTAATACACATTTTACCTAAGCAGGATTACAACAATTTGACTTAGTTTGTAAATATTATGGTCATTTCTTTGATCCCTTGGCATTTTTCTGTCAATTACTGAGCTTTCTGTGTCTACAACGAAAAGTAAAATCATATTTCACCAGCAGCTAAACCACTCTAAGCACACGAAACAGGTTGGAAGCAGCATGGTCTTAAATGTTTGTTACAGAGAGATATGTAAAAGGTTCTTCTTAATAGTAAGACTACTATTGCATGAAGTTCTTCAGGATTTGTAGCATTCATGGAAAATAAGGTAATAACCTTATTTTTGGAAACACAGAAAATTTTGGCAGAACTCACCTTTACAATGAAATGTTGAAGATCTATATACTGAGAGTCATATGCAATAAAATTATTACTGGTTAGCTATCTTGTTCTTTCAACAGCAATATTTGAATTTGCAAACTATACTACTATTCCTCTCCTGCCCTTCCCAGGACTCCATAATCAAAATCATTTATCAGAATTTTGACTGTTATCATAATATACCTGAACATCTAAATATGTATCTACTCAAAAGGAAAAAAACCCAAAAACTTAACTGTTAACAGTAATAAGTTTGGTAATCAGCTGGATTTTCATGAAAGTATTTAAATTGGTAAAAGACAGGACCACTTTTCTCAAAGATGAAAGTTTTATAATAAAATCTGAAATCACTAACAACTTCCTAGCTTCAGCAGAACCTTGTACTGCCAAGTCCATGGCAGTGTTGCATGGGCTTAGACAGTGCCAGTACAGTCAGAACATTTTCCTGAAGCATTCTTCTGGGATCAAACAATAGACCTGCGGTCAAGGGAGAGCATCAACGAAGTGACTCTTATCTAACCTTCTACATGTATTGACAGAAATGCTTGCAGTCCTGCATCGCAGCTATAGTGCTGGTAACCTGATGCAGTAAACTATTCTGAGAAATCATTGCCTAAGTGTTGCACTAGCATTACTTGAGGTATCACATTCCCAGCTTTTCCTTCTTTCTACCTACTGACCCTCAGATGGGTTAGAGAGCTAAGTGGAAATTTAATTTAAACTTATTTCTGTTCAAGTGTTCCATTTCTCAGTGGAATGCTTTCTAAGAAACCTTTTTAAGCACAGATTGTTGCTTTTGAATCAATATTTTTATGTCAAGCATGATAAAATAGAAAACTTCTTCAGACTTCTCATCACAAGAGATACTGCATTACTAGTACTATCTTCAAGGACTTTCTGTTTTGTTAAAAAGGTGAATAAATGAACTTACCAAACAAAACAAAATCCTTCTCATTTGCTTTTCATCTTCAGTAATGCCTTATGAAAACATGGATAACTGCAGTAGACTATTAGTTAAATTTTCTGAAAGAAACCACTCCTACTTAGTTGATAAATAAATATTAATGTGGTGACAAGAAATTATTTAGAGTAAAATTTTCATAATCTAATTATTAAATATATGATGCTGGAGTTCTGCTAAGACAAGTTACCTTTTTATGTGGTATTCAAAATTGGCAGTGTTATAGTGTTATAGCCACAGAAGATATACATCATATATGACGTACATATGCCATTATTATTTTTAAGTGAAGATCTATTTTGCTAAAAATCCAGATATTTTAATGCATATAACTCAGAAAAGGATACAGCTCAAAATCTAAAATTTAGCCAAGTAAGGCTCTTGTTTCCAGGAGACACTGCAGACGGGGGGGATGACTGTACCCAGAGTGGTTACAACAACACTACAGTGGATACAACTCCTTCTGAGAGCACGGAAAACAACCTGTCCCTGGTCTGCTTATGCAAGAGCTGCCTACTCCCAAAGCTGGGAAGCCAGAGTTAACAGTCACAACAGCAACACACTTAAATACCAATCACTGTTACAAGACTTGATCCAGTCCTAAAAAGATGGGCTATCTGTGCTGACAAAGGTATGTAAAGGGCATCTGCCTTCCCGAGAATCTGAAAGGCTTCTATTAGGATTATCAACAGGTCTGAGATTTCACTTGCATGGTTAACAAGAACATCTGAGAATAGATTCAATTGAGTGTTATCTAAACTGATCTAGGTCCTGGATACATGCCCAGACATTTATGGTGTCTGGTTTTAGTTTTTATTATTATGCAATATTCTTGGTCAGTGATGACACAAAGGTTTTAACCAAGTTAATCTTTCAGGATCAAACTCAGCCACTTGACTTCTAAATTAAAAGAATTTTAGCCAACAGACACTGAATATATAGAAAAATACACAAGACAGAAAGGATATTTAGGATCTTATCTTCCCTGACTTCCTTTTAAATAATTTCTTTTATTAATTACTATATGTTAATTATTCTTAATCTGGATCTATTCCTGCTATCAGGTATATGGCCTGTTCTGTGTCCTATTTAATGGGCTCTTTTAATGAAAATCAGAGAACTCATAACTTAGCTTACATTTCTTACTTTCCATGCTTCCAACAGACTATATAAATCAGGTATTTTCTAAAACTTGATTTTAAAAGCTTAAATCATGCAGTAAGTAGACACTGCTCATCAATGATGATATTTCTTACAGTAAATTCTACTGAGAATCAAGTATTTCAGAAATTATGTTACAAAACAATGTAACAAGTAACAGCTAAAGATCAGCATTTTCCCTGAAATAGTCTCAATGGAAAGTGTTATTATTTAATATATAAACTTATAAACTTATTTAATAAACTACTGAAAAATACTTTCCATTGAGACTGTTTACCATTAAAACAATCATATAATGCCCACTGACAAAAAGTTGCACCAATTTAAAAGTGTGAATGTAAATGGAGAGTTTTAAGCAATATAAATCTCCACAGGCACTTTCTCCTAATGTTTTCACTCAAGCCCTTTTGAAATAAGATAATGTTAAAGCAAAATAAGTCAATCCAACTGAACTAAGAGTGGGTTTGCACTGACTTAACTACAACAGTCATAGTCTGTTTGTGAATGAAACCTGACTGTTATGTCTATTCTCTGCAATAAGACCATATATAAATGGACTTTCTGTTTGTTTTGTGTTTAAATTGCCTTTAAACTTGATTTATGCCAGTTTGGTTCGAACAGTATGCAGAGTGCTTTGAAGACTGACTGACAAATGAAGCAAGATGGAGAACAGAACCTATAATAACCTTCACATTACCAAATTAATTTTTAGATGTGTTCAAAGGACATAGTGATCTCCTATATTTTCTTGATGACACCAGTAAGCCAGAAAGAGGCTTCTTAATACTGCAAGATCTGTGAAAGAACCTGATTTTGTTTGTTTGTTTGTTTTAAATTAGGAAGAAAACCGAAGTGTTATTGAGTGAAATATTCCAAACTATCCATTAAGGATAATGTTTTGGAACANACTGTGTGTGTGAATGGCAGCTTTCATATATTTATTTTTTCATTTAATTTTATAGGTAAGGTGTGTTGGTTTTGTGGGTTGTTTTTTTTTTTGGTTTGGTGTTCTGTTTTTTTTGTTGTTGTTGTTTTGGTTTGGGTTTTTTTGTTTGGTTGGTTGTTTTTTTTTTAAGGAGAGAGACTAAACCCACAGACCTGTTTAGGTAGTCTAATGAGGCTGGTTTGGTGCTTTTGATCTGCTATTTCTGCTGGCTAAGGCACATGGGGATGTTTCTTAACTGTGCAGTTGAGAAGAGCTCCCTGAACTGCCACTGTCCTTTTGAATCTCAGGATAAATAAAGTTTCTCTTTACCTGCCTTCATAGAGTTTCTGAGGAAAACACTGTACACACTATAAAAAATTGAGCTACAGCTCTGAGGATGTGTAAAGTTTACTCCAAGCATGAATCTGAAGCTGTTTGTGCTGGACATTCCTGCAGCACCAGCCAAACTGGTTTTAAAGAAGCAGTTTCTGCAATAGTTCACTGGTCCCTTGGATCTAGACAAAGAGAATGGCAGGAAAAGCTGGTGAAAGAAATTTGGACACTCAATTTGTGTCCATGACCAGCTGTCAATGGCAACAGCTCTTTATTCCTGATCCTCTCCATCTTCACTCTAATGAGAACTTCTCGAGCTGCGAGAGGCACCTCGTGAAAGGGGGTCTGTGGAAGGACATGGGGATGAATGCAAAGGGCATTTGACTTCCATGCTCTGGGGAGGGATGAGAACTCTGAATGGGTTACATGAAGTATGAGCTGAGAAGGTGGAAGAATTAAGCACTTGCAGAGGGTAGCCCATTATCCTTAATTACTCTGTACAAAAGCATTCATGAGGTTCTGCTTTCATAGGCATTGCTGAAGATCAAATACAAAATGAATCATTCAGATTTCTATTTATTTTTGTCTATTAGTATAGTTTAGAAACTGAGTGTAATCAGCTGCATCCAGTGGATGCTCTTCAGCCAGATTATTGATCTGTGGTAGATGTCAGGCCACAGCCAGACCAGAACCTTATGAAGATTTGCAAGAAAACACATGCAGAGAAACATTTGTTTTCTGTGTGGTGTAACTAACATGGCACATTGCCCTTTCTTATCTGAAAAGCTGATCCAGCTGTGGGCAAGGTTTCTCCCTCTGCATATTTGGCCACCCAAAACAAATATGACACAATTTAACTCCTGCATACTTTCTGATACCATATTTCACTATTGCATTAAAATCTTCCAATACAGAATGCTCTTTGAAAAACCAGTGGAAGTTTTCAAAACCATGAACGTCACTGACAACTTAGTGTGCTAGGTTTCCACTCTAATAATGACATCTTGGCTAAACCCTCCTTTCCTCTAGGCAACAAAAGCACTTTATAAACATTAATTAATCCTATCCTCATTTTGCAAATATGAGAACTAGGCACATGGAAGTGCAGTTGAAAAAAAAAGTGAATTTCAACTATGTACTTAGATTTGTTTAACTGTTATTTATATAAAAATCTGTATAGCTAACGGAACTATAGAATACTGCCAACAGGGAAAAAAAACTAAGCAGGAAGAACAGGCTAATACAAAAGAACTAGTTATATGCATTTTTTCTGTATATATTACCTCCTAATGTATAATTATAACCTTTAAATACATATATCCAAACAAGTGGGCTGAAAAAAAAACCACTCAGGACCAGTTTGCTGCAAATGGTATTGCTAGTATTTTAAAACTGCTAAGATATTTCAGTCTAATTGATTTAAGTTACAACACAATCTTAAGCTATGAGATGCCACAAGCAAAGGACAGGCACTTTCATTTACATTGAACTGAGATACTCAGTAGTGAATAAATTGTTACTCTTAGAATAGCATATAAAAAAATGAAAAAATTCATCTGAAATTATTTGTTAATTTTTAGATTACTGTAATTTAGACTGATGAGTAAACAGTCCACTGAACTACACCGTGGAGAAAATGACTGGCAATTATATTACTTGAAAGACTGTTACCAGAACAAAACTGTTAAGTAGCACATTTCTAAGAAAGTGACATTTTTAAAAANGTCCTCTTGATGCTTTTTAAAACACTACCTAGTAGCCCCTTCACTATGGGCCAGAAGATTATCTGAGCAACAAAGGTCTTCGGGCAAAATTCAAGACACGGAAATCATGGAAACACAGCTTCAAATCCAGCTTATTATCAAAGCTGACAGTATTACATTCATCAGCTTATACAAAACCTGGAAGAAACCCAATTTCTCTGTCTGTCATGGATCATATGCACATTTAAGAGTAGCCCATCTGGCAGTTAAGTTCTGAAATTTTTAGGTTTTTGTGGGGGTTGATTTGAAGCTTTTCATTTCAAACAACAAAGCCATGCCAAAGACACTATCTAATCAACCTTTTATACTATAAAAAATGGTTATTTTTTATTTTGGCAGCGCCAAGACCCTTTAAGACATCTGCATATGGGCAGTATCCAAAGCAGAAGAGAATATGAACAATATTAAACCAAAACCTTGCCAGTCCTACTTCCCCACTCCCCTTTGCAAAAGTTAATGCAGAAGAACACGTTTTTATTAAATATATTTGAATATTTTAGGTAAAAGTCTCTAAACTACTTGAAGAAAGCGCTTTAGAACCCTAATTACTAAAAACAGAGACATGATTATATTTCAGATGGTTTCAAACATGTGGAATGAAATTCAACTTCAGAGAGAGGAATGGTGCCAGCAAATTACACACTTTCATTAGAAGGGTGGGAAAAAAGGCAGGGCTAAAGTACAAAAGAATAGGGTGCAGCACTCAAACAGAAAACCTAGTACTCATTCTGCATTTACTCAAACATGCTATCATACTCAGGAACACCACAACTTTAAAATCACATACTAGTTTGCTCTAAGTATTTTTAATTAGGTTACCACCAAAATATTTGCTACCTCCTTACTAATACCACTACTACCACTACTCGGAATATGTTTCATACACTTTCTTTTATTCACAGGTCAGCACAGCGTCACTCCCTCTAGTGGGTAAGAAACACAACTTTAGACAACCCAAATTTTCATACAAGGGAGAAAGAGGCATTCCTGCAACTACACCAAAAGCAACAACACTGTCTAGAGTGCAAGTCACAGCTAAAAAGAGAACCACTATTTCACTCTATTAGAAAACATGTTTTTACTAGCCCTGTTGTTTACTTTTGCTTCCTCAAGTTTCCAATGGCCAAACAAGAATTACAATGAATGCAAATATTGTGGCAATGAGAAATGCATTTCTTTCTAGCTTGCTTTCACTTCCAGCTGCATGACAGCTTTAGTTCTCAGCTCAACAGCAAGTTTTGCCTGCCATCAATTATTTTCACAAATCTGATTCTTCCTTTGCATACACTGGGTACATACTAAACTCTAGTACTATTATAATCCTGTCTCTTTTCCTGCCAAATAACTTGATTATTCTATTTCATTTGAATACTTGCTCAACAAACCCAACTCTGGAAACACTGTGGCACAGTCTAGTGTTTACAAGAACTCATTTCATCAAATCTTACTGCATAATCACATACAGAAAAGGGAAAAAAAAAGTGAATTTCAACTATGTACTTAGATTTGTTTAACTGTATTTATATAAAAATCTGTATAACTAACGGAACTATNTTATTGAGTGAAATATTCCAAACTATCCATTAAGGATAATGTTTTGGAACAAAAACCTATCTTCCCTCTTCATCCTATTATCCTTGTATTGGTATGCTTATTTTTTATTCCAAGACAATGTTTTCTAGAGTTCTTCCAATGTTTTTAAGATTTTTTTCTTAAAGGTTTAAAAAGCTTTCAGAAAGATTGTAAATTACTACTACTGGTATTTCACTTTCTCACTCTGACTTTTGTCATCATTAAGTACCTTGGGCTATATTCTCTTCATCAGACTTCATATATTGGTTACATTTGTTTTAGATATTAATCCATTTCTATCTGTGAAGGAACCAGGGTATAGTATTGATCAAACTCAGTTTTATAGTTCCAGACTGCCTGGTTAGCAGAAGGGATGCAGCAGTGTCACCGTTCTAACATAATCACACTGGGGAGTCTGAAACAGTATCCATTTCCAGAACATAATAATGACATTATCAGCAGCTTTGCTGACAGAAAAAGAAAACTGTCTGACAATCATATCATTAAACAAGTAACATAAGATAAAAATGCTGTAGGTTTCTTGGATGTCCTCTTGATGCTTTTTAAAACACTACCTAGTAGCCCCTTCACTATGGGCCAGAAGATTATCTGAGCAACAAAGGTCTTCGGGCAAAATTCAAGACACGGAAATCATGGAAACACAGCTTCAAATCCAGCTTATTATCAAAGCTGACAGTATTACATTCATCAGCTTATACAAAACCTGGAAGAAACCCAATTTCTCTGTCTGTCATGGATCATATGCACATTTAAGAGTAGCCCATCTGGCAGTTAAGTTCTGAAATTTTTAGGTTTTTGTGGGGGTTGATTTGAAGCTTTTCATTTCAAACAACAAAGCCATGCCAAAGACACTATCTAATCAACCTTTTATACTATAAAAAATGGTTATTTTTTATTTTGGCAGCGCCAAGACCCTTTAAGACATCTGCATATGGGCAGTATCCAAAGCAGAAGAGAATATGAACAATATTAAACCAAAACCTTGCCAGTCCTACTTCCCCACTCCCCTTTGCAAAAGTTAATGCAGAAGAACACGTTTTTATTAAATATATTTGAATATTTTAGGTAAAAGTCTCTAAACTACTTGAAGAAAGCGCTTTAGAACCCTAATTACTAAAAACAGAGACATGATNAACTCATTCATGCACTACTAATAATATTAACGTTGCAATTTTTAAAACTGAACAAATACTGCCAAATGGCAACTTTCATATTTTCCTTCAAAACCAGGAACAATAGCTCTAAAACCTCATTAAGAAAAATTGTTTAATTGCAATAACAACCCATAAAAGTACCTTTCTTCAAATACAGACAGTTTTACAGCCGTATGTTAAAACTATTAAATTCTGATTTGTGCTAAGCATACTAAAATTGATGGAATTTAAAACTCAAGAGGTAGAAAATATATGCATTATACTTTTTTAATTGCACAACTGGTCAGTATTCAGAAAATGTTGCATAAAACATAAGAAACTGCAATAGATTTTGCAACATCCATGGAAAACTGTTGTTCCTGATACCAGAGGGTTGTAATTGTTTTATTCCAATGTTTCTCCAAGATTTAAAGTTATAATATTTACACAACTCCTAAGGGAATAATATCTATGCCCTTTCTTATCTATCTCTCTGTCCCTTTACATGCTGATGTTAGACATGAAACTTGAAAGAACATTAGCTTGCAAACCTGCATATACTCAGATTTTATCCTGTTTGAATTTTTCAAAATATATTCTGTTCGGAAGTGAAAAATCCATGAACAAAACCAAAGAGAGAGAGTTTTTAAGGGTAAATGGACATGTATTAATAGTGGTTTACCTGGAGAGAACCTTTACTATCATTGCTCAGCAGCACACCAGTGACACTGAATTGACACCGAATTCTCTATCCCTCTCGTTTTCTTTGGTTTTTGTTTGTTTGGTTTTGTCTGTGTTTTGGGTTTG
>VYZU01052949.1:0-23700 GCA_013401355.1 Ceyx cyanopectus | reverse complement strand
GAGGAGCTGCTGAGGCTGGTGGAGGTGTAAGAACCAGACTGGAGCTAAGCCATGCTGAATGCTGCGCATGGCAAATGCTGTCAGTGGTTTAGAGCGTTTGTGTGTGAAGAGTGAACATTTGGACAGTAGATCGGTTTGTTTCTCAGAAGCCTTAGGAAGCATGCTAGGGGGCTTGTGTTCGGCAGTTATGGTTTGAAACTCCTGTTTCTCATTTACGGGTTAGCTTTGTCCTTCCAGTTTTAGCAGTGCTGCTATAACAGACTATTCATGTGTGTTTGAAGGTAAAGTTTTTGTTTTTAACCTTTTGCTTATCATAGTTAATCTAAGAAAGGCAATACTAAAGGTATATTTTTTTCAAAAAATGATATTTTTTACTGCACTGATAAATATTGTGACATCTCTGTTCTTAACTCTTTCGCTGTGAGGGGAACTGTGTGCAGATTCACACAAACCTTGTAAATACTTGTGTGTACTGACAGCCAGGGATTTGTTTTCTTTTTCTTCTTTTCTATCTTTTCTTTCTTTCTTTCTTTCTTTCTTTCTTTCTTTCTTTCTTTCTTTCTTTCTTTCTTTCTTTCTTTCTTTTTCTTTCTCACTCTCCTTCTCTCTCCCTCTCCTTTTATCTCTCTCATTTCTCTCTCTCTTTCTTTCTCCCTTTCTTTTAAACAAGGTTTCCTCTTTGAAGCAGAAAGCAATGGGGCAACAATGCTCAGAGCAAAAGCAAAGTTTATCCCACTTTCAGAACATAGCCAAGGAATTTTTGCAGTGCTGGCATAGCGTTAATATTTAATGCCAATATGTTTTGATTTTTTTATTATTATTCAACAAACTACTTGGAAAGGAATACAATAGATAGAAAAGCTTTGGTCTGGAATTCTGATCAGAAATGTTTTTGGCACCTCCGATTTTTCTTTTGTTTTCTTTTCTTTAAAAAAAAATTACAAATAAAAATCGCTTGTTGCACGCGTGCTTGGCTGACCTCTTGGCTGGCTAGTGGATGTCTAGAGGGCACCTGGTACTCCAGGGCTGCCGGCTCCTTTGGAAGCAAACCCACTGATCAGGATTCTGGATTCTGATTGCTTCAAAGGGTATCCCCCTGTACCGTGGGATACCTTTGTTTTTTTTAAAGAAGGATTTAGCTACACTTACATTACTCAAACTGTGACCTAATGGCAATAATTACCTCAAATGTGGGCATTCATCCTGGTTTTAGCCTTTTTGAAAACATGTAGCCAGCTTGAACTTTGATTCAAAGACTCTGAACTCCGTAGGGGCGGAATAGCGATAAATGCCCACCCTGGTCATTGTTGCTTGAGTGAATTCTGAAAACAGTGAATCTTTAAAAAGAAGAAAAAAAACTAAACCAAGGAATAGATTACTCTTTTATGTATTTTAATCAATTGTGATGTTAAAATGCACATGTAAGTATATATGTTTATAGCTACTGTAAAATGCTTTGGCCTTCTAGAAGATATTTAATGAGTCACATTTTAAACCAATATGAACTGAACAATAGACTGTGGCTACTTAAACAGTTTTCTGGCTACATTTTATAGTTATTACAGTGTTTTATAGTTTACATTTAAACTGGTACTTTTTAAGGGAAATCTTGTGTTTATAAGTGACTCCTTCGAAAACTCAGTACAGCTGCCTCTTTTTAATTTTGCCCGTTAAAAATGGAAAAGTACAAGTGTGTCTTTAATATGTATATTCTGAGATATAACATAGTGTTGGAAAAGACAGTCCAGAGATCAAGTCATCCACTGTACCCCAAAGTCTATTTGAAAAAACACTCCACCCACTTTGAAGATTTAGTCTATCAGACAACCTCTTTGTTTGTTCACTTGTTTTAATAACATCCTTTATCAGGCTCCTTGGGCTGCAGCAGGGAGCACGATACTGAATTGACTGTTCTATGTAGGATGCTCAGCTGGATGAAGATACTTGCGTCAGGAGAATGAAGGATATTCAAAGGAAGGATTGTATTGTACTGTTGATAAATCATTAGCCAAACGATTAATTCCTGAGTTAGTGAATGCCTGTTTTTATTTGGGGAGGGGGGCTGGGGGCTGTATGTTTGTGCGTGACAGCTACTCAGAGGCAATGCTGTGTTTTGACTTTCATCTGTTCACCCCTTTCTTACAAATGATGCTTACCACCATATAAATGTTTTGAACCAGTAAATGAAATACAAATTTCACTGACCATCTCCTTGTCAGCTCTTATTTTCTCAGCCCGTGCAAGTTCCTGTCAATGCTGTTTCCCCACTGCTGTTACTCTGTACTTTGCATTTTGATATATCACATTCCCCCCATCCCCAGTCTCACTTAGCTGTCTAGTTTTGTCTGTTGTGTTCTTTCACTTGGGTAACCAATTATTATGGTATAAATGTCTGCTGGGCAAAATGGTACTTTGAGGTCTTGAAAGTATAGGAATTGGCATTTAAAAGTATGCATATGCACATCTGAAGAATGGAGCTTCAGTCATGGAGCTCAGCTACTCTTGGGAAAGCTCCCTACATGTTTCTATCATGCCTGCCAGGGCTGTCAGTCAGCTTAGAGAAGAGGGAAGAGGTAGTGAAAAGGAGAGACCAGCAGTACTTTGCAGTTGAGTACCTGTGCTGCTCCTGGTACAATCACTGGTGGTGGGACTGGAGGAGTGCAACCCACCTCTTCCTCCTCCTCCCTCAGCACCATTCCAGGGCTGCTGTGCCCACCCCGTCACCCACATTACCAAAGTGATAACGTGTCGTACGGCAATCCAGGGCTGTAAGCAGCACTCAGCCCAACTGGAGAACTTCCCCCATTTCTCACTGTGCACCTGCCACCCAACCAGCACACTTTGCTGCCCTTGGCACCTGCCTGGTTTTCTGTTCTTCTGGGGGGTCAGACCTGCAAACACCAGCAAACGCAGATGAAGAGTTTTGTTGAATACTTTGGCTTGCAGCTTGTTAGGCAAGAAGGGGTTTCCAACACTGACAACGCACATCCCATAGGATCTGGATGGTTACATATAGCACCACTACCCTCAGCAAGGAAATAAAGCACCTCTGCAATACTTCCACCTCACGTGGTTACATACAACACTTCTAGCCTTTCCCCTCCTTTATCCCTTATGTGTTTGATTTTTTAGTTTCTTTTATACTTTTTTTTCTCTATATTCTTCTCAAAAGAAAACTTCCACAGATATTCCAGGGCACAACCATTTCAGGTGTAAAAAAGGATCTCCTCATCCCATGTTTCACCAACAGAGCAATCAAGGCGTTTTGGGTATCAGATTCTACTTCGGCAGAACCAGAATGTAGCCTGTATCTTTCATACCAAATCAAATTTCTGAAAGGAGAGGAAGTGTCATTAATAGCTTTATTAAAGGAGTGTGTGAGAGAGAAAGAGAGGGAGCAAGAAAGAGAGACGAAAGAAGGGCATCTCGGAAGGTGAAGAGTCTAGACTTCGGGTAGTTAAAAATGAACCAACGGGTGAAACATTTATTTTATGACCTGCAAAATCCTTTTGAAAACAGGAGGGGGAAATGGAGGGAATGTTTTATGCCTTTCGACTGCCCACAAGCCCAGCATACTCTGGATGGAAAGTGGAAGTTAATATACATTGTACCAAAATTATTAAGGGGAAGAGAGGAGGGGAGAAAAATCTGTGAAACACTATCACAATTGCAAGGGAAAAGATGCCCCGGCCCCAGCTCTGGATCTCAAGTGGTTCTTTTTCTACAGTATCATCTCAGCCCAGTAACCCCACAAAAGCCCTGAGCCGTTGTGTTCCTTCACTGTACGGTTTCTGTAATAAGAGTGTTAATCCATGTTAATCTTCGTGAAAATTATTGTGTGCAACAGTATTTTCTTGTGTACTGCTTTTTTCCTATGTGAATTGTCCCTTTCTGTTTTCTTTTTTGTTGGGTATTTTTTTCCCCTTCCTTTCTTCTTTTTTTTTTTTTTTAATTGGTAATATGTCTTTCTTCTTTTAAAAGAAAATACAAAAACAAACTGATGTGTTGTAGACCTGTATGTAACCTATTCCTTAGTCTCATATTATAGGTATGTTATAAGAATGGATATTTTACTTGGCTTTAGAATGTTTTACAAGAAAACTAATTCTTAACCAATCAAGTTCTTGCTACTAAAAAAAAAAAATGCTTGTGTTTTTCATCATGACGTTGTGTGCTTCTAATTAATAATCATTTTCGTTGTAGAAAAATGGAGTGAATTTATATTAGTCTTGGAAACTAATAATAGCATTGTAAATTTATGAGATGATTTTAACAGAAAATACATTATAGAAGAATATAGTTATTTTAATTGTAATATTACTAACTGTAGGGTGAGAAAGGAGGTCCCGTTGTGGTGAACTATGTTATAGCTTGTTATTCACAGTTTCTTTTTGATCATTTTTTCGGTCTCTGAGGTGAAACGAGTTATTAATCAGAATTTGTAAACTCACATATGCATATTGTATATGTGTAGAAATGTAATCACACTTTGTCTTGGAATTACATTAAACTGTTTTAAGTCACTGCAAAGTTTGTGTGTCTGTATGTCTTCTTGATAGTCAAAGTCTGGTCTGCATATTTTGTTAGTTTTCACCTACTAGTATTTAATCTCCTCAGCCTACTGGTAAACCAGCAGTAATCATATTATTAATAATAAATTGTTTTCCCTTTGAGATTACATGTTTAGATTCGGGAGAGGCACTTTTTTTTTCTCAGGGCAGAATAGCATCTGCCTTCAGATGTTCAGATCTGGGCTTCACTGAAGCACAGAAAAAAACTCAGAGCTGCCTTGTTCAGCTCCATTGAGAGCTCCCTGCTACATGTTGCTGTGCCAGCTGTAAATTGAGGAGCAGCTGTAAACATCAATCTGCTTTTTTTTTATGCCTGAGACCTCATTTCATTTGCTCCCTTTCCTTTCTTTGCTAAGTCTCAGCTGACCTTTGAAATGCTTATGTAGACATTAAGATGCTTAAACCACCACCTGTTGCCAATAGAGGTACCTGCTTTTTGGGTTGTGCCTGATTTTCACCACTAGCCTTACTCCTGAGCAAGCTGGAGGAGAGTGCAAAGGGTCCCCTGTTATACCACAATATCACCTTGAAGACAGCAGATTGGTCCTCAACAACTCCACTTAATGGAGAGCAAGACCTACCTGGGTTTGTTGCTGATTTTTCCCCAGTGTAGTGACTTGTGTGAGCTACCAGGATTCCTGGACTGCAGAATTTGTTTCACTACTTCAGCATCTCCATTCCTGGGGATGGCCAGAGGGATGTTCAAGGGCTTGTACTGGGCTGCTTACAGTGCAGGGCCACGCTTTGCATTAGGTGTGTGACAAATAGCTCTGCAAACGTGTGACAGCTGCCCCATGGCCCTTGCACTGCATCGCCGGGCCATGGGCTTGCACCAGGACATAAACCTGCAGGTAGAGCAGGAAGCCTGTTTTATCCGTGAGTGCTGGCAGTGAGGCAAAGACCCTGCTCTATGGGCTTAGTTTTCCAGCTTTCTATCTCAAGAATCCCTGGAATGTGAAGTGATCAGTGCAGAAACTGTTGCTATGAAATTCTAGGTAGATATGAAACCCTGGCAATCAAAAAGGTCATAGGACCTTCCTCCTTAAACTGGCTGAGACCCCAACTCAGCAAAAACAATTAAAACTAATACCAGTGCCTGTTCAGCAAACCAATTAAGTCTGTGTTTAATTTAAAAATGTGTGTCCTATTAAACTCCAAGTTTTTTAAACATATGCTAACAGGTAATAGCACTGTTAGGTGCTCTACTGAAAATGGGGGCTTTAGTGGGTCATGATGTAAGGAAGAGGCATCAGTGAACGATCTAACCTCAGAAGCACCTGTAAATCTAGAAGAGCTAGATTAACTAGTGCAGAGTTTCTGCATGTTTGTATCATTTTACAGTGTTCTTGTTTTGTTTTGTTTTGTTTCTCTGTTGTGTAAAACTGTAACGAATATTTGTCATTCTGTTGTCCGAGACCAAAACAGATTAAAACTGCATTGTAGTTGCAGAATGTACTTTCTAACCATTTTTTTCCTGGTGGCAGGGGAGAATGTCAGAGAGTTTCTCAGCTTAAGCAGGACTGTTTCTAACGGAGCCTGTGATACCTTGCAAGAGGAAATACAGGAGAGCTTTAAGACGAGATGAGAATGGTCTTGGAGAATCTGACACCATCAGTGGACCAAGCCTGGCCTCCAGACTGCCAAGCAACAAGGAATGATCTGCAAGTGCACACATTTCCTGAGTTTCTCCTCTGATGGGTCATTAATCTGCATATCCACTTGTATACACTCCTGACTCCAGTTAAACTAATTCAGCAGGCATTTTACTGAAACCCAAGGGAACACTTACTGACAAGCAGGAGGCTGGGACTGTCCATACAAGGCCACAAGGAATTAATTCCCTCATTGCTCTGAGATAACTCAAAAGATACTAAATGCAACACACATGCAACAAACTGCCTTGCAGGGTTGGGAGAGCCCAGTCCCCTGTGGACCTGAGGTTAGACATGTCTCTCTGGGAGCTGCGGTAATATCAGTGCCTGGAAAGCATGAGCCAGGGCAGCTGGTACAAATTACCACCAACAAGCTTGGGCTAGTCCAGCATTTTCTGGGCCAGAAGGAATTGCTGCTGACGCTTTGGGAGTGTTCCCCTGGGACAAACCAGTTTATTCAAGGTAGGTATGGCTCTTGCTTAAAACTGAGAGAGAAGGCAGCACATGTGGACATGCGTTACGCAGAATGGTGCAGCTGTCCCTGGTATGTGCTGCTTGTGCACATGCACAATGCAGTGGATAAGTTTTAATTCTTTGATTTACAAAATTTTGCCACCTAAATTTGTATTTATGCGTATGAGGAGAGTTTGTTGACTTCCAGTGCCTTTGTCTATTTTCCTCTGCTTTCCTGGTTGCTATTGTCTTGAAAATCTCAGGGTTTACCCCTGAGGTTTCTCCCACACCTAAATGTTCTTGATCCACTTCTCTGAGGCAGCAACAGGCTGTCCTCAGCAGTTTATGTAACAGGAGTGATAAGAATAATAAAGGCAGGGCTGGGAGAAAACTGTAGGACGCAACAGTGAATATTCAACCATGCTTCACGTGCATGTGCCACATTATTTGCCACCCTGTTCTTAAAAACCTTATGTGGCACTGAGCAAGCAGATGCAGAGCTCTGCTCTCTCTTGTGTCAGTAAGCCACTGTTCCTTCATTGCTCACATCTCCCTCCTTATCACTGCTTTCCTTGGGCTCACAATACCACCCTCCTCTTTTTTTAATGACCCTTGTCCTGCATGATCCCATTTCCTCACCTCTCCCCTCTCCTCCTTTCTTTCCTCTCTGTATTGTTTTGACCCTAGCATGCCTGTGCATAATTTAACAAGGCGGGTGAAAGCCGAGAGGGGCGCGGGGTGGACTGGTGCAGCCCGCAAGAGGCAACAGTGTGTACTGGAGGGTGACAGGAAAAGCAAATCCCAATAGGCTGGGTTGTGGGTTTTTTCAAGGCTTTAAATTAATATAACTGTTTGCAAGGTGGTGAGACCTAGAGACACCGACCCATTCAGCACCTCGTTCCTAGCGTGTTTGTGTTAACCCTTTGGGGTGTGTGTGTGTGCGTGTGTGTGTGCCCCACTAGTGTGAAAACGCTGTCCGGGAAGGACCAAAGCCGCTGGGAATCCATTCTCCAAAGCCTTGTGATACCCCCCAGCCGTGTCTCCTGCCCCAGTCGGTCATGCTTTGCACCCTCTGACCTTTGTGCTGCCTGCTGAAATATGGAAACGGGGGTGAACAACCTAGAGAGAGAAAACAAAGGAGGTAAAAAAGACCGGGTGAAGCAGGGGGAGAGCACCACAAGATGGTAGAGGGTCTGTTATTACTGGGAAAGGTGGATAAAGGGGATGAAATATATATTCTGACACTAGACAGGACAGAAAAGAAGAGGAAAACATGCAGTAGGTTTAAGTATAGGAGAATAAAATACTGCTGTAGATGTGAAAGAGAAAAGCAGGGATTTTCAGAAGTACTGAGTTTCCACAGCTCAAATGAAAACATAGAAGACTGGGTGAGGGTGCTGAACCACTTATAAAAATCAGGTCTTCTTTACTCCAGCCCATGGAGTGGTGGTCCTCAAATTGGCTACGCACGACAGCCCACAGGGGTGCAGGAAAAACCTTTTTCTATCAGGCCCACCGTCACCGGGCACCGCACCTCATACCCGTCACTTGCTGGGGGTGCTCCGGGGCCTCCCGAGGCGCAGGGCCCCGGCGGCCGGCAGAGGGCACCCGGTGCCCGCGGCCTCGGCTCGGCGCGGCTCCCCTAAGTGAGTCTGCTGGACACACTGTCAGTATCAAGGGGTGAAGGCATTAAAAAGTCCGCTCTGAGGTGGCACCAAAAAGTTAGTCATGGCCAGCGTGGTGTGCTAGATGCTGTACGTCCGTATGAAATTAAGCAGGTTGGGCGCTAGATTACATTAATTGCTGAGCACAGTAGAAATATTCATATATATTGGTGCAGAAAATGGCTGTGTTGAGATTAGAACAGCTTGGTAATTAAAGAAGAAAACCCCCGAATAGTGCAAGGGCAGTCACTCGCCACCTCCCACCATCAGACTGATGCTCAGCCAGTCCCTGAGCAACAGCAGCTATGGAATCTCCTCCTTCCCCCAGTTTTTATTTCTGAGTATGACATTATATGGTATGGAATATGCTTATGGTCAGTTTGGGTCATTCATGCTGGCTGTCCCATCCCAGTCTCTTGACTATCCCCAGCCTACTGGGTGGGGGGCAAAGAGAGAAACAAATCTTTAGCCCTGTGCAAGTGATGCTCAGCCACAGCTAAAACACTGGTGTGTTACCAGCACTATTTTGGATACAAACCCAAATCACAGGACTAATTGGGTTGCTGTGAAGAAAAAGAACTCCATCCCTGTCAGACCGGGTAGAGCTGGGAAACCTTGTGGAGAGACACTGTAATTCAGGTGCTTTGAAACAGAGGTAGTAGAAGAATTCAGGAAACAGAGACAACTACAAAAAATTACTTAAAGATTTCAGTAAAAAAACCCAATTGGTACTAGAGGTAAATCAAAAGTAAGAGGAATATTTGTTCACTCAAGTAAGGCTATCACCAGTGGTTTTTCTCTAGAAGTCAAAGATCCTCAAACGTAAACTTTTGATCACAGGGAACAGTGCTGTGCCCGTACAGAGGATTCTATAATACCTCAGTTGGATATCAAATGTTAACAGCTCCAACACATCCAGTGCTGGAACCACTGCTCTTGAGATTCTCAGAAAATTGATGGAATTACTTGAACACAAACTCTGGATGGTGAGCAGTCACCAGGGTCCATTCAACCATATCAGTTGCCCTTCCTCTGAACACAAATGGGAGTCCTCTGGCTTCTTAAACCCATTGCTCACCAGAGGCTCCTGACTACTATAAAGAGGATAAAGAATATCACTTCTCAGGAAGATAAGGGGCTGTTTGGATTGGGGTTGTGGTTTTTTGCACCTCTCCAGTACATTTCACCTCTGCTGCAATGGCAGCATCCTGATTTCAGCCCTGTGATAAGAAAACTCAGTGGACAAAGGATGCTTTTTTTTTTCCTCATTACCACTTTCACAGTTTTCAAAAGCGACAGAGCTTTCACCAAGAAATACTCCAAGGCTCTGAGCTATGTGCAGCCACTCAAGAAGCCAATGATCTGCTTTGCAGTAAAAGAATAACTGACAACAGAAACAATGCTGTTGTTCCTTTCATAATGTTTTATTACTCCTTGTAATGAAGACTTTGAAAAAAAATTCTTGAGCCAGATCTGTAATTTTTGACCTTACTACAAACAGACATTATGGAGAAAGGATCTGTTTTTTTAAGAGATTTTTAATAAGCCCTCTAACTATAGGCAGACAGGGTCACAGGGCAATGTACATGCTTCCTATAAAGCTCAGATTTCTGTGGCTACTTCTCTTACACTTGTCTTCTTCTTTCTTTTCTTTCTCACACCATCCTGATTTTCCTCTGAGATGAGCAGAATTATCAGTGGTCCCAACTGGTCTATGCCAAGCTCTCTGCTCTGTTACCAAGCCATCCTGCCTGCTTACCCAGGGAACTATATTAACTTTCTGAACTGTGAAGCAGTTGTATTTAGTTTATTATGCCCTCTTGTCTCCATTACTTGATAGGTCTTCTCAGGAAAGGGTACTGGAAGTACACTGCTGAACACCTTAACAATCACCTGAAATCGATTCTGCTGCATCTACCTGTTGTACTGTGCAATATGTGTTTCTCCTGTACTCTCTATGGCCTGTCATATGTTCTTTATACAGTCTTATATGAGTTATACCCTGTCAGGACAGCCATATGAATCTGTTTCCTGATGAGTAAACACTGATTTCTTAAAGGAGGTGTGGGGAAAAATCTGTTTTCATTCTCTGGGGAATCCTGCAATCAGAGAATCAGGCTTGGAGGGCAGGATTGGAGAGTGGAAAAAAGCCCTTTAACTCCTCTGGAGAAGCAAGTGAAACTGCTACTGCTCTCCTGCAGAGGAGACCCTATGATCATACTGAGCATCCCCAAAAGGAAAATAACGAGTGTGACGCATCTTTTATACGTCCAGGGAAATGCAATCATAAACTCTGATCTGATGCTAATTGATGCTAATGAATTAAGCAGATTTTAAAGTAGACCCGCAGGAAGAGAAATGATAGAGAAATGATTCGGACATTGCTGCTGCTACCAGCCAAAATGATGATATCATGATATCATCAATCTTGGCAGTCCCATTAAACCGTTTGGACAAAGGTTGGGAGAAATGTAAGCAGGAGCACAAGAATTCTCCAGTCCTGCCCTCCTCTCTCACCCCTCATTTCTCATGCAGCCTGGTCTCTCTTGTGACCAGAGGCTGTCTCTGTGGGCCAGACTAACACATGATGGTACCAAGGTGGTACTGAGGGCGTGCAGACCCCACAGCCCTCTCTCTTGCCCTCCACCCTCGGTGAACCCAGTTTCATACATGCAGTAGTTTCATGGTGCTCTGGGAGGGAGGGGAAGAAGTCTTGAGCTCTTCCCCCAAGACTCTCCAGGAGGAAAAGAGAATGTGCTACTCTGTGAAGGAGGTCAGAGCAGAGCTAGTCAGAGAAAGATGGGGTCAGGACACAACAAAGGCACAAGGCAGAGCAAAAGACTAGCACTAATTTTGCCCCAGAGAATGAGTCCAGCAACTAAGTGCAGGCTAGCAGTTAGCTACTTTCCTTAGCTCACAACCAGGGAAAATAAAGGAAAGCTTGTATGGGATTTGATCAAGAAAGAAATAAGGGAAAGAATATGAATAATGCTACTGGCATAGTCTTATGGTAACTATAAGCAAACTTGTCAAACGAACTTGATTTTTGTGCTTTGATGAGACTATGTATTTGGTTGACAAAGGTAATTGCATGGTGACAATGTATGTGAAACTATGCTGGGCATATGATTCAGAAGTGCACTGCATTTCACATCTGAAAATGAACACTGTGCAGTATCAATGCAACTTGAGTGAAAAAGGCAGAGACAAGGCCAACTGACAGACCTCAAAGAGCCAGTGAGGAGTCCAGGAAAGGCTCATGGAGATTAGGGCAGTTCTGCAAACTGCTTAACCCATTAATGCAACAACTTAATATATGATCTAAATTAATATTAAATCAGTATTGATAACAGCAGGGGCTGGCAATGACTAGCAGGACAGAAGACAGTGATGAAAACAGTTGCACAAGAGTAATCCGGCATGCTCTGGTAGCAAAGTGCTGCTTAGCCTTGGAAAGATGGAAGCTGTGAGTAGACTAGATGAAGAAGTTTTAGCTTAGTGGACGGTGTTGGCAAGTCTGAAACATTAAAAATTTTAGAGGAGGTTTAGCAAAATTAGGTAATTTTGATCCTGAAGGCATAAAGATCCAGAGCCAAGCAGCAGGGTCGCTCCAGGACACAAGACCTCCATAATCAGGGCCCTCCCTGACTCCCTCTCAAGCAGCAGACAGCCTTTTCCACCCCAGTGTATCTTCAGGCAGGGCTCTGGAGAGGACACCACTGCCAAGCTGTTCTATAGTGTGAATAGCCCATGAAGGCAGCAGAAGAGAAAACCTTCAGATTCTGCCAATTGGTGCCATTTGCTCAATTAATGTGACTGGGCCTGCTGTAAGGGAAGATCGTGCTGTCTCTATGCAGAGTGGAATCGCTCTCTTTTTGCAAACTGATACCCCTTTCTGTGCCCTCAGCCTGGCAGGGCAGGCAGCAGTAGGGGAGCGGTTGCCTGGGAACTATACAGTACACCTTGGTGGGAGAAACAGTAGGGTCAAGTGACAGTACCCATCTCAGGTTTACCTCTTTGCTTTTGTTTGGTTGGGTCTTTTTTACCTTCTGTGTTTTGTTTTTGTTTTTTTTTTTCCTTTGGGTTAGGTTTTGTTTTGTTTATGGAGTTGTTGCTTTTCTTACCTGGAAATAATGCGTTCTCAGTTATGTATTGCTGCCATGGGGAAGAAGTTCAGGCTTGTGGGGCAGATAGCTCAATATGTCATCTCAGGTCCCTGCCAACTAGGGGTGGTTTTTTTCCCTCCACATAGTATCCTCCAGCGTGGTTGGATTGAGCATTCAACAAGCGAATAGACAAGCCAGTGGCCCTTGCTCTGCACCAGACTGGCCCAACACACTTAGGGTCAGCAGCTGATACAGGGGACTCACAAATATCTTTTTTGAAAGAAAAGGTGTTTCTTTAGCCAAAGGAAGAAAATCAGAAGATGAAATGTGAGGTGAAACAAAGAAAGAGCATTTGTACAGAAGTCTTACCAGAAAACACAGTTGTTTCAACAGTTTCCACTGAGCATAAACATACCTGTACAAGGTCAAGTGCCAAAACCAACTCTCTCTTAACAGCTGTTTTTTTCTGACTCATCCTAACACTGCTGTTCATCCATTCCTCTTTGTCTAGCTGTGGTTTTCAGCAATTCAGTGTCTTCTTTATTATCTCTGGGTTTAGGAGAAATTAACACTTGCCTGCCTGAAAGCATATGGATAGTTATTCCCTGACATACTTCTTTATCAGCTCTGTGATATTTGAAATGGTATTGGTACATTGTCACAGTTTTCTTCCTCTTTGCTTCTCTCTAACACACTTACGTATAGCTTGGCAGGAAAATTGCTAAGAGGAAAGCTTATTGTTGACATTCATAAAAATAACTTGTTTTCTCCATCATTCTTCACACATAGATTTTTCTTACTACTTCTGTTACAACCACCCTAAACCATCAGCAAGTGATTTCTGCAGAAAAAGTATCAGGAATTTCAGTACCTATGCATCCTGATGGGCTGCATTTAGATGCAGCAGCTTACCCTAGAGAAATGATTCAGTTTCAACATATCTCTGACTCTTCTTTGATCCTCTGATATTCTGAGGTTTGCAAGGTAAGGCCACTTTCCTCTATGTGAACTATTGTTAAGTTACTTACAAAAGTTGGAGTAACCCTAAGTGGTGAATTATCAAACTATGTCAAATGGCAGCCCTCTTCCTCATAAGCCATGTGTAAGTACTTAGCTCTTCTTTCCCTCCATGTAGCTAATATGTTCATCCTTGTGCACACTAAGGGACTGATTAAACAGATATAATTCCACTGAATTCAAATCTCATTGGTGAGATACCCTTCTGTCCTTCAAACAGTCACCCTGAAAAAATTGTATTTAAGGGCATAAAAATCAGTGCAGGTGTCAGTAGCTATGAATTATAGAGGTGTGATTCATTAGATCTTGGGGAACTGTGAAGACCTCCTGTAACTTGCCTGAAGGTACCTGAGTTTAACCTCCTGAGATTCCAAAAGTTTATCTCTGGATCTGACTACATCAAATTTATCCTCTAGTTAGTGCATGGTATTTGCCTTCCATCTTCCTCCTACACCATTTGCCATCTCTTTGCATCTTCCTTTCTTTTTCCTCATTATTGCTTTTGCTCTTCAGCTGCATGTTAGAATAAATCGTGTTTTTTCCGTATGATTTCTATATGAGGCTGTAGAGGATCTAAAGCTGTGGTGAAAGGAAATACAGCAAAAATATGCCAAGCAGTATGCTACTGGGTAATTTAAAAAATAATGTGTCTTGTGTTAGTCAAACAATACAGCATTTGATAAGCTAGCTGCAGCTGAGAGGATCGCTTTCAAAGGGTCATCCACCTGCAGCGCAGAATCCAAGGGTAAGAGGCAAGTTTCAGGCTGAACTCCTAGGTGTGGATATTGGAGATAGGGACTAGGACATTTGACAAGATTTTTTTATTATAGCAAGACATGACGAAATGGAAAGGAAGGACTGGATGGTAAGGGATGGAAAAGATTGATAATTGTTTCCTTGGCAACTGAAACCGTAGAGCCTCATGCAGGAATCCCTGAGAATAATCCTAAAGGAAGCCAGGCTAGATAATCATAATGGTCTCTTCTGCCTTCAGACTCTGTTTCAGGCTAAGTTTACAAATCACAGTGTGGTGCTGTATAAAGAGATCGAGTTAGTGCTAAATGGAAACCAGAAACTGTGTGTTTGTAAGAAAATCTTGGGAAGAAAAGGACTATTGTCTCCTTTTCATAAAATGGAGAACATTTTCTAATGTAAAATATGAAAAGGCTGAATAACTTGGCAAAGATTATTAAAATATCTTTTACAATACAGAGGACAGGCATGTTACCAGTCCCTGCCCATCACTCTCATCACTGCAATAGGAGCACAGCCCCCCTCTATTGAGGGTGTGCTAAAGATGTTCAAGGAACTAGCAGAAGGGATAAGGGAGCAGAAAGCAGGTGAAGCAGTTGCTGTTTAATGAATTGTTTGCCCACCGCACAGTTCAGAGCTCCATGGGGGCTGCTGGCACGAAAGGGTCCTGGTCCTGCACAGTGCTTGACTGCAGCAGCAGTGAATCTTCATTAGTGGATTCAAATGTAAGAACTGGGGCATATATATGAATATTAATGAAAGAAAGATTGACTAACTTCATGCTATTAAAAGATTTCTGGTCCCAGAGAGTAGGTGGAGCCTTTGAAGAATTGAATAATGAAGTACAATATATTATACACAATTTTAAGTGCATTAAAAATGTGGATTTTGCTCCCTTCTAATATAATGTTTATATAATGCTTTGTGAGTGTGAAACGGAAATACACCTTCATTTGAACATTTTCTTTTTTATCCCTTATGTCCTATGTGCTGGTGTTTGTTAATGCAGAATTTCATGGCTATGCATTCTGCGGAGCCACTTGGCAGCAGGCAGCTAGTATTGATTTTTCTTCTCCAAAAATAGAGCATCAAATGCTTGTATATTTATAAATGTATGTGTGCATGCATATATATATATATGCATGTATATATATAAAAAATGGTATTGCAAATATATAGAAGACATATAAAAGTTAAATCAGAATTACCATTAATAACCTTGCCAGTTCCAATGTAAAGTTTTGTGTCAGCATGTAGCACATAAACACTGCAATACACCATGCCTGTGAAAGGCATCCCCAGGCAGGAGGTGGGTGCAATACTAAACATTCACTAGAAACCAGAGATTCGGGGCAGAATTTCCAGACAGTCATGTGAGAAAGAAGTACTGCAGCATTAAGGCAGCCAGTCCACTTATTTCTGTCTGTGCATGATGTTACTGTAATTGCCAAGGCTGGCATCGCCACCCATTACTTCTCAAGAGTATCTTAATGACAGAAGACCAGCCTTATGAGCAGCTCCCTGTGCATGTGAGAGACATCTTCTGTGTGTCTGTCTGATCCTGCACAGGGAGTGACGACTGTGGCAGCTCCAGCAAAGCTGATAAAGGAAATGAAAGGATCCTTAGAGAGCCGATAATGTGGTTTTTTATTCTTTGGTGTCTATGCTGGAGATGGCTGCATACAGCACAACATGACACATCTGTTCCAAGTTTCTCCCAGACTAGCGCTGACCTTTGCAAATAAAATACCATGTAAGCAAAGTGCCAGAATGGCTGTTGGCAGGTGCAATAAGGAGGGGCTATTATAAAGCAAAAATAATATGGGTGAATCTTGCTATACTGTCTGAAGTATTCCTCAAAGGTAATTAGCAATGGGGTAGCTTATGTGTCTGTATCTGGGGGTGTGACTACACAATTAGTATGTAAAAGGCGAAATGCAAAGGTAAAAACAGGGAGGTTGTTCCTTAATTTCCTGTTTAAAGGCTTAATTGTTATTTTCCCTCTTGTTCTGATTATTTTTCACTCTTTAATAACCAAAATATCATGTGTCCAGTTCCCTTTATTTGATGAAGCTTGTCTGAAGACCTAAATAATGATGTCAGAGAAATGTGTAGCTTATATAAGGAACAGAAATTTCACTGTCTGGAGAGACAGCTGTACCTTTAGCAAAAATAATTAATTAAATAAAAGGAACATTTTGAAAAAGAAAAAGAAAAAATAAATTCATTTTATTATTTTGATTCAGGGATACCCAAAATGTGACATCATTGTTGGGATTCATTTCAACTAATGTTATCAATCTACAAGAAAGGATCTAGTTATCAATGCCTTCTTCTGTAGACAAAGGAGAGAGCCAGACAAGGCCAGAGACTGATGTCTGCCCTATCTTATCATGAAATGAATGTTATTTCTTTCCAGTCACAAAAAAGGAATGAAGCTTAGAGACTTAGTTTTAAATAAAAGTATGCATGTAACTTCAGTTAAAATGGATCTGTTGCATTTGTTCTGGTTGAGTCAAGGAATGCAAGTTCTTTCCAACATGGATATAAGAATGGTTTTCTTCTGCCAAAAAGGAGAGGTCTATAAATGCTCAAGGGTGCAGTACATTGAGCACAAACAAGGAAATGCAGGACAAGTATTTCAGAGGAACAAAAAGAGAGCAGGAGTCAAGCCTTCTGAAGCTTCAAGGACATATACTCCACATGTATGACTTTATCCAAGTTTTCCAAGATGTAGAAAATGCACTTATACCCAGGAAGGCAGGTCCATTGGCTAATTCATTCTCTTGATTTGAGGAACTTAGTACAGCATCACCAACTCTTAAAAGTCACATATTTTTTGGTACTTTTCTTAATGTTGCGGATCCTGGAGTCATGATTTAATAAAAACTTAAGACTAATAAAAAGAAAAAAAAAAAAACCTTTTTTTTTTTTCCCAGCCTGTGGAGTAAAACTTGAAGTTGACTGTAAGTGCTCTAAAAATGGAAAAGTAAATACAAAACCAGACATATATGATCCCTGAGATAAAAGTATGAGTTCTGAATACTCAGACTTGAATACCAAATGGCATTAAGTAGAGTCAACATCATTCATTGCCTGCCTTTCAAAACTGTGTTAGCTAGATTATACATGGAAAGAAAAAAGATGCAATTCCCTGTATGGCCTTCCTCTTTTCTTCCCCTGTGTATTCATAAAGCCACACTTTGCCCCCTATGTGCAGCTCAGGAGACATTTAAAGGCACAATTATAGTGCAAAGATAACTGGTTTATCACCACAATAACACAACAAACCGCTCTAGCTAAAGTATATGTATTGCAGGCCTGTGATGTTAAAATCAGATTTCCTTGAAGTGTCTCTGATTGCAGACAGTAAAACCAGCCTGTATGGCAGAAGGCCACTGAAAATAACTTTTAAAGAAAGGATCCATTTTTATAATAGCAACATTTCATCTGATTTGCAGACCTTGGTTCATAATTGAAAGTGAGACAGCCAAGGGAACTAGTAGGATTAGGTTATGGGAATTCAACCGAACAACGTTTTGCATTCAGATAATTGTATGAAATTAGGCTATTAGTGTAAGTTTTGTGAATTGCAATAACATAAAACAAAGTAAAATATTCCCAGTGTATACATTCAACTAATGTGCTAAAAGAGAACCATGAGTTAACTATTCAAAGCTGCATTCAAATGTTCTGTCTTACAGGTTCCTTAAATGGACTTTCAAAGGGAAACTATATAAGACAGTAAGTAAATAAGCAAATTTTAATAGTTGTGGTTTTCACTGGCAAGGACATTACTAACATGTCCTTTATCTGACCTTAATTTAACATTGCATAAAATACCACCAAAAAGAACCAGAGAAGGGAGAGTTTTGGCTCAGACTGCAGCTACTCACTCTAGGAGTGCTCCTGACCAAATGTCAGCAGTAGATGCAGCTTGTGTCTTTTTAACTTCTTCCATGGAATAGGATGATTCTGTCCTGTGGTTTTTCCCTAAATAAGCAAAAACACTACCAGGAAAAGATGCTCCAAATATTCCTTTGTCTTAACTTCTTGATCTTTACTTTTAACTCTGCATTCACCCTTGGGACTCAGCATCAGTATTTGGAATGAGTATCTACAGAGGACAGTTTTACAGGTAGCTTTTGACCATACAGCTCCAGCCCAGTCAAGTCATCACAGCAGACAAATGCTGGCCTACCACTGACTTGGGATAATTATTCTAATGCATTGAGCTCAGTCTGGCTAAGCCATGTCACCTGAGAAGGAAGACTGCAATTAGTCATGCTTTTATCATTATTGAAGACTTGGCTCCTCAGGAACATATGCCAGCCAGATGACTTGCTGGTCTGTCAAGGTGAATGCCTGGGTCACTAAAGTCTCTGTGTGGTTCACAGGCAATTTTTTATTTGATTCTCTCTGCTTTCCCATTTTTTGAAGGAAAGGAAATAATTTTAATTATTTCTGTGATTAACATAGAATAAGATAATATCAAATAACCAATTAAAACATCTGTGTCCATAATTCAATCTAGTGGTTTTCATCTCAAAATCCATTATCAGAGTACAGAATAAAACACCACATCAGCAGCCTATAATGAATGTGTATGTACAAGACAGTTGAGCTATGAATAAGAGGTACCTTAGTAACACTGGTGCTGTCAGCTCATTTCTCTGTCACTGAATTTAGCGGTGGTGTAAGATTTTCAAGGCATCTAATGCTGTTCCCTGAATTCTGCTCTTTGTCCTTTCTATGTGAGACTTAAAATTAAAAGAAAAAAAAAATAGAGTTTTGTTGTTATCTTTGGAGGGTGATTTCCAGGCTGGTGTATCCCACTGCCAGAAATTTTATCTGCCTCAGGTTTGCTTTTTTGGGGTTAAATTATTTATCTTTCAAGCATTGTCCTTAACAAACTCTTACTTTACAAGTAAGGCTTTGCAAGTGTTTTATCTTGCTCTATTACACCTACCTGTCACAAGTCTGTCCAATGGTATTTTAAAGTTTACTTAGGGCACAGATGCACTGTCACATACCATGGTGCACATATCCCTGAGGCAAAGCTGAATGAGCAAGCTCCAAAACTGAGATTTTTACTTTGGCTCCTCAGTAGAGAGAGACAAGGAGCATCTTTTCTGGCTTGCTTTGTTCTATATCTGTTGAGTTTGATACAACAGGTTCCTGGTTTGCAGGCAGGGTTTGCAAGTTGTACTTTCAGAAAGAAGTCCTGCAAGCAGCAAGAATTCACACATTACTCTGACTGCTGTGTTCAGTGCTAAATAAGAATGTTTTGTGAAGGACAATGCTGAAGAAAAGAAAGAGAAACATGGTTTTGGAAGAATCAGTTGGGGCTTCAAGTAGAGTAATTGTGCTGGTTTTGGCTAAGACAATTTTCTTCACAGGAGCTAGTACGAGGCTGTCTTGGATTTGTGCTGAAAAGAGTGTTGCTAATGCAGAGATGTGTTTATTACTGCTGAGCAGTGCTCACACAGTGTTAAGGTCTTTTCTGCTCTTCACACCACCCCACCAGCAAGGTTGGGGGTGCATAAGAAGCTTGTAGAGGACACATCTGGTATAGTTAACCCCAACAGACCAAAGTGATATTCCATATCATATCATGTCATGCTCAGCATATAAAGATGGGAGAGGAAGCAGGAAGAGGTAGACTTTCAGATTGCTGGCATTGTCTTCCCAAGTAACCATTGCATGTGATTGAGCCCAACTTTCCTAGAGATGGCTGAGCTCCTGCTTTCCTACCTGGGCAGTACTGAATGAATTCCTTTGTCTGCTTTGCTCGTGTGCATGGCTTTTGCTTTACCTACTAAATTGTCTTCATCTCAACCTATGGATTTTTTCACTTCTACTCTTATGATTCTTTTCCTCCATCCCATCACAGGAGTGAGTGGCTTTGTGGAGCTTAGTTGCTGGCTGGGGTTAAACCACAACATATTAAAGCAAGTTTCTTGCTTTACAGAGATCTGGATGGTGACATTTCACTGAGTGGTGTGGAAGCAACAAGTGGAGAAAAGGTCCTTATGGTGATATAAAGGTGGTAAGACTATAGGAAGACAAATGTGAATGAAAGAAAAAAAATGTAGAAAACAGAAGTATAAGCATCTTGTGATAGGGAGACAGCCTGAGGTTGCAACTTCTAGAGGGACCAGAAACCATTAGCTGTAGGAAACCACAATAGATTTGAGGGAAGGGAAAAGGGCTGTTAAAGCCTTTATCTCAGGATGATGAAGCTCCTATCAACTGTCAGCAGGAGCAAAAGCTCACTAGAGGTGAATGTCATGGGCAAGATTTTGAAAGCATTCATTCCAGCTACTCCTACTAAAATCTGACAAATCATCTACTGATTGCCTGATTTACACATTCTTACTTTCCAAAAAACACTGATCTTTGAGTCTGCAAATCCTACTGATCTCCCTTGTTCGTTATATAAATTAGGATAGCATTTGATTAATCTTTAGTATAAACTACATCTGGGCCAGACAGGAGGAAGCCTTATCTTTCCATGTGAAGTCCAAACGGTTTCCGGAATGGGAGATGTACCCTCACTTATGAAGTGATGATTGGAAACAGATGTTGGGGAGGATTTTGCAAGGTCTGGATATATTTTGGAAGTATTTAGTGACATTGCATGAAGTGTCAGGAACTTTTGTTGATTGTGTTTTGTGGGGGTGGTTTATTGGATGTATGTGCAACTGACCTTTTCGGTGAGCTCTCAGATTAAGCTGGGATTACCAAGAATTTATATTAATTGCACTATACTCAAAAATTACTTCCTTACATTCAAATTTGCAAGAGACAAGCTTGCTTTTTTTGTGTGTGTTTCATTCCATAACACAGAGAAATAACTTAATTGCTGTCAAGATCAATGCTATAGTAGTTTGAAACTTATTATTTTAATAAGGTAAATTAGCTGAGTATAGGTGGATTTATTGTCACTTGTTCACTGTATAGGGTGAAGGATAGTTTGAGAGAGCAAAATACGTTAGCAGTGCATTAATTTTTGAGTATGGTGCGGCTATGTGTAATAAAACAGTATTTTATGAACAAGATGGCATAAAGTCAGGATTGTTGGAGATATGAAGGAAAAAAAGATCATCAGTTACACCCACATACCTCTCTACTGTAGGAACACAACTAAGCCCATTTATTCTATTGCATTGCCTCTGAAGAACTGAAGAGACAGGAATTTGAGTTGAAGGGTTTTTTCAGGTGGTGAAAGTGAAGAAGTCAGAGGAGGCAATCAGAGTAACTGTTCTTAGGAAGAATAGTAGGAAGCTTTATATCAGAGACATGTGTTGCAGACCCAATGCCAAAAGTCCAAGAACTGGATTACACAGACAGCCTGAGGCATGTGCAAAAAGTTGACAAGCCATTCAACAAAACAGAGATGCACTTGGCCAGTCTCTCTAATGTCTCAGTGAAATCTGTAGTGGAACAGGCATAAGAAAGCAATTTGCTTCTTCTTCAAAAGGCTGTTTATCTGGGGTTGGACTAGATGATCTTCTAGGTCCCTTCCAACCCCTAACATACTGTGATTCTGTCATCTGAGTTACCTCCCTATATTTCTCCATCTTAGAAGCTGGGCATTAAGAACAAAGCATACACACATCTCTTGCCTTCTCCCTTTTTTAACATAGGAATAATTTCGTATTTGTACAGGAACTCCTGGTGCCAGTTCCCAATATTGCATTTTACACAGTTACAACATAAGATCACACAAAACTGTCTCGTTAAGTTTGACAAGTACAAAAATCTCTACCCTAATTAAATGTGTTTTGGTTTTGTTTTGTATTGTAGTCTTTCACTTTTTAACCTATAAAGCATTTTTTATAGTATCTTCCTTGTACTTTCTAGAACAAAACCAAACTGTTAATCTGGCCTGAAGCTGGCTCTTTACTCTTCAGATGCCAGCAACTGTTGCTACTGTACTTTACCATCTAGTTAAAAGGGTCAAAGCAGAAGTAACCTAGAGCACAAGTTTGTATCAAAGTATGAGAGTTCAGAAATAGAATGGAAGTGAACAATAATGCTTGCCTATATTACTCTGGAATTGTCACATATCATGCAACTTTCCATAGCACACAGCTTTCGGAGAGTAAAAGAAAAAAAAAAGAAAAAATCCCTTTTTGCTTCCTAAAGCAGAAGTGTTGGTAAGAAAACTAGATGTCTGAGAGCATTGGGAATAGCCTAATAAACTGTCTGAAGGTCTTCTCTAAGCTCAGCTAGAATCTTCCCCTTTGAATGTTTTGGGTTTGGTTTGGAGTTTTTGTTTGTTGGCTTGTTTGCTTTTAATACATTCAGTAGCTCTGGTCACCGAGTCCCAAAAAAGTAACATGAAAGTTACTGAGCAGTTGTCTGTTTCCATTGGAAATAATGTTGATGGTTGTAATTTCACACCTTCCAACAAAATCTAGCAAAGAGAAGAAATGAGCAATTTCATGAAGTACCTTCTGAGGACACTGCTGTTTCTGTCATTGCTGTGTGGGTGGCTGCTCACCTCCACTGCTGAGGTTGCAGCTTCCAAACATCCTCACATGAGTGTTCATTTGTCAGGTTTCTATACAAAATAGTGCGGGATTTTTTTTTTTCCTTCTTCTTACATCCTTCACAGAACAAGCTCTTCAGTTTCCAGGTGGAGCCTGTCATCATTAATCTAATAATACTTTGCACGGCCTTTTATTTTGGTTGCATCCTCACTCTTTCCCCAGCAATAAATCAGAGTAGACATCACTGTAGTGGAAAGCTCTATAATGTCAAAAGCTTCCTGGTGTATGTGCAAAGGGAAGTCATTCAGCAGTAAGTAAATAACCCTTGTGAGCCACATTGTTACAAAAGATGACTTCTACTTTCCCTATAAGCAGGGGGGAGCTCACATTTGCATCCATGCTTCCAAAGACCACAGCAGAGTATCAACGGGATGAGAACATCTTGCCTTCCAACTCACTTGCTTCTTGTGATGAATCCATTTACAAGCTGATAAATAAAATGAAGTTGAAATGATACCTACTCTCACTTTGTGAGTTTGCAAGTGTCAGTGCAGAAGCCTGTGGAAGCCACAGATTCCAGGATTTCTGGCCTGTACAAATGTTCCAGCAAAACTTGCATATTTTTCAGACTTCTATTTTAGTGGAATCCAAAGTCTTCTATATGTGTTTGGTTTTAATTGTTTTTATAAGTAAACGTAACTCTTGACTAAAGATATTTGATGGAAACATATAAACTTTGTAGTTTGGGATTTCTTTTCTGTTCCAAAGGGGAAGGAAAAACAAAATTAGGAGTAGACAAACCATGAGTTTTAGCAGAATAATTATAATTTAGAGCAGCGTGGGGGGGAACATGTAACTAAATAAAGCTGAGGGTCTGTCTTCATTGCAAGCTAAATTTTAAAACAGGGCTCTACTAATAAAGATTTACTACTCCTGGGGTTACAGGGGTGGCACTGTCAGGCACACCAGCGCCAACTCCTCCGCCT
>VYZU01052947.1:30872-43462 GCA_013401355.1 Ceyx cyanopectus | reverse complement strand
TGTTGCTGGGATTCCCAGACTTACTGAGCTATTATGGTGTAAGTGATCACAAGAGATTCATCTTGTTAGAAGAGATAACAAGTAAGCCAGGTCATTTCACCAATATGTGTCACTGTGAGCTTCAGAATTTCAGGAATGTATCTAATGAGCCAACTACTGTTTACATGGGGGTATAAAATGAGCTGAAAAAAAATAAAGTCATAGTGCTTCAAGAAACATCCAAGAGGGTAAAAGTCTTAAAAATACATCCCAGCAACAAGTTAGAATGCAAGATGGCAGAGTTGCTACTCAAGAAGTCAGTGCACATTATAGCCCTTTGAGCAAAAGACCTTTTTTTTTCATTCCCATTTCAGTGCCTAACACAAGTCTGTTACCCACATCACAATCCCAGTGTAACACCAGAAATTATTAAGTAACATCCTAGAGAAAACTGATTAAAAATAAACGAGTAAAGCCTGTGGTAACCATTAAGCACATATTTCCATTGCATGGGACCAACTTGATATGTACAGAGTAAATTGCCAACCTACCTCCTTTCTGCAGCAGATAGATGGGCACAACATAAAGCATCACATGCTGGATGTAATAAATTTCCATTTCAAATGGAAGCTGTGGAATAAGGAAAGTATCTGTAAATGTTTCTCATCACTAATAACTGACACACAAGGAACCACTCTCCTTGTCATCCACAACACCTTCAGTTCACTTGTTTTAACATTACTATGTTAACAAAGACATGACAGTGGTCAGTGCTTTAAAAATGCAACCATCTGTACCCATTACATTCCCCCTGCCACAAACACAATGCAGCACTTCAAGAAGACTTTCTTAGCATAAATTACCAACATTACCTCTTCTATTTGTATTCTGAGACACTGAAGTCACACAATTGAAACAAACATTACAAAAATTTCTACATCAGCAGAAGTAGAGAGGCTGAAACAGTCTGGTTTTCTTCCTAAAGAGCAACCAATAAACAGCTGGTAATTAATACAGTAATCTTTTCAGTTCAACAATTTTAATATCCTATTTTGAATGCAAAAGAGGCTAAACCCAACAGCTGGATTCTGCTAGTCCTGGCATCCCCCCATCAGTGTCCAGATTGCACCTTTAAGATATTCAGCCAAATCTTGGGAGACTGAACTGAAAAAATCCCCCACACAATCTGTTGGGTTATTTTTTTCCAAGTATTGTGTGTCAAAACATAAACCCAAGATAAGAGTGTGGAAAAGCAAGAACTTCATGTAAGTTATGAGGTTTCCTGAATTAGAAACTTCTCTGCTGTCCCTTGTCCCTTGCCCAGAGACCAAAGTGGGAATCAAAATTATTTGGAAAAAAAACCAAATAGATTTTCCTACGTGGAAAAAAAAGCTGTACCTCTCCCAGTTGGAATAGGCACACTTCAGAAATAATAGCTCCTGATATGAACAACACAACGTGAGGCAGTCATTCCTGCCAAGGAGTATTCTCTATTTAGTATCTGTGATTTCATAAGGGCTTCTACACTTGCTGAGCTGTGAGGGTCAGTTACACAAACACTAGGGTCAGGACACTTCTGAGAACAGAGTAACAGTTGTTTTGCTGCAGCAGTGTTGACAATATTTTTACTGTGTAAAACAAATCATCATCTTTTGACTATAAAAGCCTGCTTGTTCTGAAGCCTCCTTTATTATGCAAGTGCATTTCCTGGTATAGAACCACAAAAGCAGAATTTCTGCACAACCAAGCACTTCAGTTGTACAGCCAGGGTACAATAAACAGAAAAAGAACAAACAAAAAATATTAACTATGAAGTTGTATTGAACGAGTGGCTCAACTAACTCTAATGGTCTTGTCCATAAATTGTTTTATCAGTAAAACACTCACTCACAGCTACCAGATTGGTACTTTTTATATGTGTAGAGAAACTGGAAGTGAAGGCAAGCTAAGAGATCACTCATCAATCTAGGATTTAAAGACCCTCTCTGAAAACAAGAGCTTCAGCACAGGGAACCAAAAAAACAACAACAAAATCTGAAGCAAAAACTTACAGGAAAAAAAAATAAAATCAAAATATGTTATGATTCAGATTCAAAAGTGTCACATTCCCTGGACACATGCTACAGGTCTCCTGGAAAGTACCACAAATAGTGAGCAGCGAGACCTCCACCCAGGTAAGTTATACACAGTTTTACTAAGCCTAGCAGAACTTCACAGCTGCTTACACTGCCTGGGAGCCTGACTGCACTAAGCTTTAAGCAAATCTCTTCAAGACAGCAGTGGAGTTGAGCCTCAGACATTCCCAGAAGAGTGGCACACAACAGTACTCGTTTAAACCACTTCAAACCCACTTAGAGTGGGTTAGTTTTTAGTGGGCTATGAAGTTACCCATTTGCTGTGTTTTCTGTAAGTAGTACTCCTCCCTCTGTTAATTATTTATACCTTGGCTTTATACTTGCAACAACAGCTCAAGCACTGCACTCTTTACAAGAGCTCTCCCTCCACCACCCTCTACAAAGACTGCTGAGTACAGCAGAAAAAGAACAGAAATACCAAAGAACTAAACCAGAAACACAGGTTTTTCTTTTGACCTGCAAAGCAGAGCACAGAACAGATTAACCAACAGAGAGGAGCAACTAATAGAAAGCTATACAATACAAAAAACATGGGGCAAATGTGTACTAGGCACACTAACACAGTGGTTACTCCTCAGCATATTTAGAATTGTGATAGCAAATTACTTCACTGACAAAGAAGAAACAGCTGCCAGAGCAGTTTAGAGGCAAGTTCTGAAAACAGACATGAAGACTTAAAAGCAAACAACACAAAACAAATGTCAAACACCAGCAGTATTTGGAAAGCAGGCTATTCCCAGTCTTAGCAGGACTCATTTCTACAGCACACATCCCAGCTGGCTAACAGCCAAGAAGCTGACCCGTGCTCAAGTGAATGTAGCATCATTAGCCAGGCAGGTCTACAGCTCAAGCACCAGCTTATACATCTGGCATACGTGAGGAAAGGCATTCCCAGATATTTTAATACTGGGAAAGAGCAGACTCAGAAGAAGTTTTACATTAGCATTAATGTCAAGAGCAAAGCAAAAAAGAAATAAAAGGAGCAGCAGGTCTGTCACCCATCTGTGTAATGGTGTAAAGCAGCATCTCAGATTTGATATGGAACAATTTCTTTACATTTTACAGGCAGTGCACTTCATTCAAACTGCTTGTCTTTAGTTTGTATGAACATGTATTGATGAGTCCCAATAAACAATCTCTATTTCCAGTAGGTGTCTCAACCAGTATCCACCCTCCCAGCCACTGCACACCATCCAGTCAGTGCAGGGAACTATAATTCCCCTAAAGATGATTAATTAATGATTCTTTATCAATTAATCCTATCTAGTTCTCATTTTCAATTAATCTTGTTAGGGTTGTTAATAAACTGTTTGCATGAGCCATGTAACTCCTGAGAGTTTACAAAAGAGCATCATTTGTGCTGACAATCTGTAGAGTGAAAATACCACAGAACACAAGACTAGAAATAATATCCTGCCCACGAGGGTGGAGGGGACCAGAAACTTAACAAAACAAGAAAACTTTGTTTTCACTATTATATGAATTCCAGAAAATCCAGGGCAAGGCCCAAGGATTTCAACTCACAACATACTGAATTCTGAGAAGTTTGAAGAGAATGTTTTTCTTCGTGTGCTGGTTTTGGCTGGGGAAGAGCTAATTTCCTTCCCAGTAGCTGGTATGGGGCTGTGTTTTGGATTTGTGCTGGGATGTTTTAGGTATTGTTGGGCAGAGCTCACACAGAGTCAGGGCTTTTTCTGCTCCTCACTCCCCCAGCTAGCAGGCTGGGGATACAAGACATGGGGAGGGGACAGAGCTGGGACAGCCCAACTGGCCACAGGGATATCCCAGACCAGATGGCACTGTGCTCAGCACATAAAGCTGGGGGGGAAGGAAGGGAAGGGTGTTTGGAGTGATGACATTTGTCTTCCCAAACGACCCTCACATGTATGTGATGGAGCCCAGCTTGCCTGAGGATGGCTGAACACCTGGAAGTGGTGAATTAATTCCTTGGTTTGCTTTGCTTGTTGTGTGTGGCTTTTGCTTTACATATTAAACTGTCTTTATTTACCTCAACCCATGGATTTTCTCATTTTTACCCTCCTGATTCTGCCCCCCATCTCACAGTGGTGAGCAGCTGTGTGAGGCTTGACTGAGGTTAAAACAAAACACTTGGTCTGACACTACAGAGGATGATGTTCACCAAGAAAAACAGGAAAAGACATTGTCCAGGGCACTCTCACTGAATGCATTTGTTTGGAGTTCTAGCAGTGTTTTGAGTATTTGACAAGCACTATATCTGATGCTTACTGTGTTTCATAAAAAGGCACCACTGTCTTCTGGTCACTCTGATTATACAAACCAACTCACACTAACACTGCAATGAGCACAACCAGACATTTGCAAGGTCAAGTCTAAACCCAGGAATTATATGCAGTAAATAATACCAGTTTCTGATACAGTATATTTTCAATTCCTCTAGAGATAATATTTGGATAGATTTACATCACTTACACACCCATACCATTTTAATGCACACATGGCTTTAGCACCTAGGGCAACCAAAGCACAATCTCTCAACAGCCCCAAACATGCAACTGATCCATCATTTTTCCCTGCTGCCAGTTAGGCTAAGCCAGTTTAGATATGACATTTGCTACCATAACCTAATCCATTTTGCTTTGTAGGCACAAGCATTTCAGGCAAACTATTTATTACCCCGAGTTATCACCTTAACAGTCAAGAGAAATACAATAGGCAATGATCAGAGGCACTACACAGAGTGCACTGTTAAGTACAGATTAGAGTATCATTCTGTGCCTAAACCAGATTTAGAATGCATACTTCTCAAGCCAAATAGTTCTAATAATAGAGTCCAGCAGCTTCTGGAAACATTAAAAGTGCACCATCACAGCTGTGAGCAGAGTCAGAAAGTCCAACGCCTCTGGGACTTGTCCTGGTTTTGATTTTATCCATATCAACATTTTCAGGACATCAGCTTGCAAAAAATCCACTTTTAAACCAGTGGGAAGAGCTTCCTTTAAAATTTGATTAATGCAAGATGAAAGTTCAAACAAAACCAGTTACTTTCCAAACACTTGGAGCCTTTGTTGCAGTTAAATTAATTTGCTCATTCATAGATAGGTTGTCAGGACCTACCGTGTATTACATATAATACAGAGTAAAAATAAATTCTTTCTACTCCTGTACATCCTCTTACATCTTTCTAATAATTACCTTTCATTCAGCCTCTCTGCCTCCTTCCTCTTTCAGATTACTGGTATGTACACATAAAACTGTGCATCTGGTATTTTCTCCTACCCCTCACTGCTTTCACCTCCACAATGAGACATGATCTGCCATCTGAATTTGCTAATGTGCAGCCTTCTCCAAAGGGACTACAGCTCAACAGTAGCCACCGGCTGCCTGTAGGACAACAACAGGCAATAGATCCACTGGGAAGAGAGAGGTTTAGGGAACATCAGCTGAAGACAATGAAAACTACCCACAACAAGACAACATACAGCTGTATATCCAGTAACATAGAAGGACAACCATTCTTGATGGAATCAGAAGTTTTTCATGCTAGAAACCAGGACAGACACATAGACAAAATTACTGCCATTTTCTGAATTAAGTAAGTTTTAAAAGGCATTTACTGCCTTTAGGACAACATCAGAGTAAACAACTACAATGGCAGTTGCAGAGCAGAACGTGTGTCTACCACAAGAGAATCTGGGTCAGAGCAGCAGTGATATAAAACATCACCCACATTATCCTGTGCCAGAAGAAACACTGAAAAGAGAACAGCCTAGCAAGCAGCTGTTAGGCCAAAAATATCCTAAGTTGTATTTATTCCAAAAATATTTGCTCTTGGACATTATCCTTTGGCTCCTCTATTCCTAATTAAGGAGATAATTTTATAAGTAGTCTGTATTTTTCCTCTTTAATCACAACTGCCCTAATATGAATGAGATCCATGATAAAGGCAGAGAAAATACAAGCTAATGATTTAGTAAATATTTCAACACTTTATCCTTAAAAGGTTACCCATAAAAACATTATGTTATGCTGAAAGTTATATTCATTTAAAAACCAAATAGTTTGGAATACAAAATTAAAAGAGTTCTCTTTATCAGGAAAAATCCCCCACTTGTTTTATTCATTTGATGCCCCTTCAGCAGTATCAAGTTTTAATAAAACATAATGACAAACCATACATAAGCTGTTATAGGATAGAACAGAAAATATGTAATTACCAGATTAGGAATGGCAACAGAAATCTTGGAATAACTCTAAGGTTATTATATTACTAAATTCACTGAAATCTGAAAAACATGATCCAACTTCTTACCATGTGTGTGTCATGCTTTGTGGAAGATTATTTTCAACATGTAAAGCCTACAGATGTATTATCCAGTCTTTAGTAACTAAACTGTCTCAGTGCTAAATGTTATAGTCTTAAGAGAAAAAAAAAGAAACCATTTACAAGCTGACAATAGAACAGTCCTTTTTCAGGTCTCCCAGGTACCAGAGTTGCCAATCAACATAGGATATCATCCAGAAAGATCCATGCAGATGCAGATTTTTATACTTGTTCACAGTTAATCTTTTAGAAACAAACAAAAAAGGAGGAGGAAAGTACAGTACACTCACCAGCCGGGTATTAACCACAGGAAACAGCAATGCCAAGAGAGCCCCATTCAGCATGTGCATTTGCAACCTTAGGAAAGAGATGCGAGATTATTTTCATAAATAGAAAAATAAATGCAATGTTTTCCACATATTTTATGTAGTATCTCTTCTGTAAAAGGTAGCAAGAGATTTAAGAAAACTCTTTTGGCCTGAATTTTAATAAAGTGACTGTTAAATAAAATAACCAGATACTGTTGAAAGCAATAACCACCACAACAAAAAAAAAACCTCTCTTTAAATACACAATTAAATAATTTCCTAAAGCAGGACTGCTTTCTCTAATGAGCTTTAGATTCCTAGAAAGCCTGGACTGCCTGTTTGTGATAATCCTGTTCATGATGCAAGCTGCTAAATAGTTGGAATTTTGCTGTTCATTTGTCTTTCAGAGCTCAAAATAGCATGTTTGATAAAGGTTTTCTTCTAACTCTATAAACATACAGCTTCAAATTAAAGCTTTAGGAATTTGGAAGAAGTTCCATATATAAAAGAAGAAATATATTTGTCAAAATGCAATAGCAAGTCATAAGCAAGGAATAAGGCAGGAAATTAGAATACTGTTTTGTATAACCATTCAAATGCTGTTAGGGTTGTTAGAATTCCCCAGCATCAGTCTTGCCTAGGCTCAGACAAGAAAGAGTTAACTGTCCTGGTGCCAACTACAGCCATTCCTGATACCATTTTGCCTGGAAAGACCCAAACCCCTCACCACAATAGGACCAGTTACACCCCCTGGCTGCCTATTGGATTCTACTGCAGTAGTCTGCTAGAACTTCCTGCACATGAAACTCTTGGATCCCTTAAATCACTAACAATCCACAATATTTTGGAAAAGATTGCATAGATTTGAGAAACACATAACAGCAAGAAGTTGCTTTCACAATTTAACTTCTGGACACATTTTTAAACTAGACCCATAGTATATGCATGCACAGTTATTAATTTTTAGGAGGATAAGAAGAAGGTAAAAGGCCCATGACATAAATCCCAGAAGCCCACATGCTAATCTGTAGAAAGATGCTTGCATTCTCACCTGGTACTAATTCATGTTGAATGTAAGCCAAAACCACTAGTACAAAAGAACAAAGGGTATATGGCTCTACACCCAAGATTTAAGCCCTGACCCTTTTCAGGGCATCATTTTTCAATCTGATCAACATGCCTTTCCACCCGGATATGTATCAATATTTTATGACTTTAGCTGTGATTAACTTCTAAAACCCATTATTCAATTAGACAGAAATCTAGCAAGGAAGAGGCATTACCTGAAGAGAATCATTGCAACCCGACAAGGAGGACAGGCAAGAAGAAAAATCTGAAATGTCAGAAACAAATTTAAATTAATTACTTGATCTCGTTTAGACTCCATTTTCTATATCCTTCTTTCCCAGTTCTGTATGTCACAAATCATTTCTAACCTGAAGAACTCTTTCACAATTTGCAGAACTAGAAGAGAGTAAAAATCTTGAACAAATTAAAAGGTCTCAGATTACCTGAATATACAAGGATTTCAGTAGTATGAGCAGCATCTGGGGTTCAGCTTCTGCTAGTGCCTAAGAAATGAGTCAAATTCTAGCTGCTTGATACGGTCATTATCAAAGGAAATGTCAAAATTTTAGGATAATGAAAGAGATCTTCAATGTTTCAGCTTTGGCAGTGTAACATTAAGTACTTAACTCTCTAAAAACTTTCCATGATAAATAAACAAACCTCAACTTCTTAGAAGGGATGTTTTACAGGATACCCTTGTATCTGATTTTCAATGAACTATATCCCTGAGTGGATTCAAACATTATAAAAAGTGTCATCAGTCAGCTCAGAGTAATTAGCAGTCTTAAAATACCTAGTTCACAGCAGACAAGCTCTCAAGCTCTAACACAAGTGTTAACATACTTATCCCATAATCATATTACATTTCACTGTCATACTGGAAATAAACCCTTTGCCTTGCAGGAGGAAACAGCCATGTTTTATAAACCAAACAATGTCATACTGAATTAGCAGCGTGGCTGTGAAGAGTTCCCAGCCTCTGTGTTCCTGCCAGAACTTGGGAGGTTTTACACACTCAGACTAACACAGATGTCAGGCTCCCCTCCCTGCACACTGCAGAGCTCCTGTGTCAACAGGGCACCCACTCAACTACCTCCTTGTTCAAGGCAGAATAACTGAACTTTCCATTTAGAAGAAACAACTAATGAACCTCCTTAATCTTTCAGATCCCTTACCTGTTACATTTTCACATATTACAAATGAAAAGGACAAAATAATTAACTGGAAATCTAAAATGTATAGAAGTAGCTATTTTGGGAGGGAAAAAAAAGAAGTTATATAAATTTTCTCATAGATTTAATTCTGCCCAGTTCTGATCACTCCTCCTTTAACCTCTCTCTCAAAACAAACAAGAAATGTGGTTGGTTTCTTAACAACCCACCACTTATTCTGGAAAAGGTTCCAGAGGTCAACAAGAACAATCAGAGAGTGTAAAACACCTTCCATACATGGACTGATTTAGCACACCAAGACTCTTCCAGCTGTAAAAGGCTACTGAGTGAGTTTGAAAGTGAGAGTACAGAATCCTAAGTGGCTTTGAGGAAGCGTATACATTGGAACTTCTGGGTGGGGACAATTCTGAGTCAGAATGTCTGAGTCATATTCACCAGCACAGGACCAGAAGATTTTACAACTGTTGTCAGGCAACAAACTGCAAAGAAACTCTTAACACCAGCTACTCTGCAAAATGAAGCTTACTTCAGCCTTGAGGACCCAGATGAAATAAAAACTCAGAAATTTGGCCATCATAATTGATCTGCAAGACCAAAAATATCATTGTCCATCTCCATGGGAAATATTTCTGGCATGAAGAACTGTCTGGTCAGCACTGCCCAAATCCCAAGATCACAGCACCCGATGTGATGGCTCAGCAGGGCTGCTCTAATTCTGAGACTCATGTACATGGCTGCAGTGCTGAACTATTCCTTCACCGAGACAAAATCTTAAAGACACTGAACTCGTGGTTGCTCTCAANGCACAGTTATTAATTTTTAGGAGGATAAGAAGAAGGTAAAAGGCCCATGACATAAATCCCAGAAGCCCACATGCTAATCTGTAGAAAGATGCTTGCATTCTCACCTGGTACTAATTCATGTTGAATGTAAGCCAAAACCACTAGTACAAAAGAACAAAGGGTATATGGCTCTACACCCAAGATTTAAGCCCTGACCCTTTTCAGGGCATCATTTTTCAATCTGATCAACATGCCTTTCCACCCGGATATGTATCAATATTTTATGACTTTAGCTGTGATTAACTTCTAAAACCCATTATTCAATTAGACAGAAATCTAGCAAGGAAGAGGCATTACCTGAAGAGAATCATTGCAACCCGACAAGGAGGACAGGCAAGAAGAAAAATCTGAAATGTCAGAAACAAATTTAAATTAATTACTTGATCTCGTTTAGACTCCATTTTCTATATCCTTCTTTCCCAGTTCTGTATGTCACAAATCATTTCTAACCTGAAGAACTCTTTCACAATTTGCAGAACTAGAAGAGAGTAAAAATCTTGAACAAATTAAAAGGTCTCAGATTACCTGAATATACAAGGATTTCAGTAGTATGAGCAGCATCTGGGGTTCAGCTTCTGCTAGTGCCTAAGAAATGAGTCAAATTCTAGCTGCTTGATACGGTCATTATCAAAGGAAATGTCAAAATTTTAGGATAATGAAAGAGATCTTCAATGTTTCAGCTTTGGCAGTGTAACATTAAGTACTTAACTCTCTAAAAACTTTCCATGATAAATAAACAAACCTCAACTTCTTAGAAGGGATGTTTTACAGGATACCCTTGTATCTGATTTTCAATGAACTATATCCCTGAGTGGATTCAAACATTATAAAAAGTGTCATCAGTCAGCTCAGAGTAATTAGCAGTCTTAAAATACCTAGTTCACAGCAGACAAGCTCTCAAGCTCTAACACAAGTGTTAACATACTTATCCCATAATCATATTACATTTCACTGTCATACTGGAAATAAACCCTTTGCCTTGCAGGAGGAAACAGCCATGTTTTATAAACCAAACAATGTCATACTGAATTAGCAGCGTGGCTGTGAAGAGTTCCCAGCCTCTGTGTTCCTGCCAGAACTTGGGAGGTTTTACACACTCAGACTAACACAGATGTCAGGCTCCCCTCCCTGCACACTGCAGAGCTCCTGTGTCAACAGGGCACCCACTCAACTACCTCCTTGTTCAAGGCAGAATAACTGAACTTTCCATTTAGAAGAAACAACTAATGAACCTCCTTAATCTTTCAGATCCCTTACCTGTTACATTTTCACATATTACAAATGAAAAGGACAAAATAATTAACTGGAAATCTAAAATGTATAGAAGTAGCTATTTTGGGAGGGAAAAAAAAGAAGTTATATAAATTTTCTCATAGATTTAATTCTGCCCAGTTCTGATCACTCCTCCTTTAACCTCTCTCTCAAAACAAACAAGAAATGTGGTTGGTTTCTTAACAACCCACCACTTATTCTGGAAAAGGTTCCAGAGGTCAACAAGAACAATCAGAGAGTGTAAAACACCTTCCATACATGGACTGATTTAGCACACCAAGACTCTTCCAGCTGTAAAAGGCTACTGAGTGAGTTTGAAAGTGAGAGTACAGAATCCTAAGTGGCTTTGAGGAAGCGTATACATTGGAACTTCTGGGTGGGGACAATTCTGAGTCAGAATGTCTGAGTCATATTCACCAGCACAGGACCAGAAGATTTTACAACTGTTGTCAGGCAACAAACTGCAAAGAAACTCTTAACACCAGCTACTCTGCAAAATGAAGCTTACTTCAGCCTTGAGGACCCAGATGAAATAAAAACTCAGAAATTTGGCCATCATAATTGATCTGCAAGACCAAAAATATCATTGTCCATCTCCATGGGAAATATTTCTGGCATGAAGAACTGTCTGGTCAGCACTGCCCAAATCCCAAGATCACAGCACCCGATGTGATGGCTCAGCAGGGCTGCTCTAATTCTGAGACTCATGTACATGGCTGCAGTGCTGAACTATTCCTTCACCGAGACAAAATCTTAAAGACACTGAACTCGTGGTTGCTCTCAACTAATCCAGGACTGGGCTGCACATCCCCTTCTTCTAACCATGCCCTAAGAAAAAAGAGAAAGCTCCAATGGATGTTTGGGGTTTTGTGATTCCAAAACATTCCAAACCTCTACTAAAGAGAACATCTGAGAGGTCCCTTAAGAAGTATTTTAATGACACTGTTTTTCAGTTAGCACAGGGAGGCAGAGTGCAGGCAAACTTGTTGTGAAAGGCTTTTCTTCTACCAGCCTCAGTCCCGCTGAGACAGGAATATGCACAACAATGATCATGTTGTTTGATCGGGTACAAACTAAAAAGATGAAGACAATTCAAAAGGTAGCAGGAAAGACAAAAAAAACCCAACAAATCACACAACTCTACCCATTCCAGATTAAACATCACACGAAGTAGCACTTAGAGTATCAATGGGAACACTTAGAGATGTTCGAGGAGAGCTGTTTCCGGCAGAAGGCTGCTAAGCACCCTACCAGTCAAACCTCAGCATCTCACATAAACAGCACAGATTGCATTTACCTTCCAAAACAGCAGCTTCTCAGTCCCTGAGCTGCCTGTTTGATTTAGCATCTTGTTGCAGCAGACTGGAAACAAATCTTCCTTTTCAAACATTCCAGTCATGATCACTTAGCCAGGTCATAAATGGGATCGGTTTAGTATACTATTTCAAAACTAAATCCTCCAGAGGTTAGAATTTAATGTCTACTTGCAATAGTCAAAGTAATGTGAAAAA
>VYZU01052947.1:0-25532 GCA_013401355.1 Ceyx cyanopectus | reverse complement strand
TTGTCCACATATTTGAACCTCATTTGGCCATCCAGGTTCTGGAATACTCTTCATCAATGTACTTCTGTTTATGTCCAATTCTTTTATCTACACTGAAATGTTTCCTCCTATATTCTACATGAGTAAACTTCATTGCCTTCAATTTAAAGTTTAAGATAAAACATCTTGCAAGTCCTTTGCTACTAGTGGGTTACTTCATTTCCCAAACATAGCTTTATGCTTTAGCAAAACAGCAAAACCTGACGACCAAAAAATTATCTGTTGGTAAATGAACAAAGAAGGTTGAATTAAAAAAAATAAAATAAAATATTCAGAAGTCCAATTTTATTAGAAAATTTAATTTGCACTGAGTTTAAATGTAGTTGCATTTACGTTTCAGTGACACTGAGTTTATAAGATTATCATGTGCATATTCATATATAATCACTTCTGTTACTTCTTCCTCAAGCATAACAATTCATATTGATTTCTCACAGAAGTAAAACCATCACAGCCAAGTCCTGCTCTACTCTGACTCATCACCAATACCCTGACTGCCTGTCACAGTTCACAATTCCTCCGTTTGGAGGATTTGACAGCAGAATTTTTTTAAATCTTTAAAAACAGTAGGATAATAAATATCTAATAGCTTTAATATTACAGAACATTTTTTGCCCAAGAAACAGGATCAGTAACACAATCCACAAAAAGATGAGGCATATCATATATTCCTGATCATTTAAGTCAGTTTTTCACTAACTACCAAGATATTAAAATATAAACAACTAAATTCACTTGACAACACTGACAACCTGAATAAATTCAAACCCTTAGCACACCCACACAGAGCCCTGAGGAGGTGTCAGCAGAAACACGAGCCTCATTACACTCCTCACAGGTTTCAAATTCATGGTCCAGAACTTGTTGCCAGTGAACATCAACACAGTTCAACCTGCTGCAGTGGATGTGGTTGATGAACAACCACTGCAGTAAAACTCCTCACCTGTGACCAGGACTGGAAATACAGCAGTGCAAGGGAGACAACAAAGAAGGATTTTTGAAATGGAAATCATTAAAGTCATCTCAATCCCTGGAATTTTAAGGTGTCCTGCTGCTATTTGACTTCCCGAAGTTCCTACAGGCCCCAAGCAACTCTTACCAAAGCAACTAGCAAGTCACCCGCAAGGAATGGTGTGTGAAGTTGCTAATGGGTTAAAAAACACATCCTAAAAATATATTACAGCCAGCAGTGATAAATTACACCACTGGATAGAACACTGAAACAGTTATTAATAGCTCCATTCTCAAAACCAAAAAAGAACAACAAAAAAAAGAGCAAAAAGGAAGGGAAAAAAAGGCCAGTCTCTCCATAACATGTTGCTCCAACTACATGTGTTATAGTTTGATGGATATTTCCTTTACATTTTGGTGATGATCTCACCAAAACAAACCATGATGATGATTGATCTAATGACCTTTAGATAATAACTCTCTGTCTAAAATATTTGGAGTAAGAGAAGTTTAAGATTTTTCACCTAAAATTTCCTACTCCTTTTTTTAGAGAGCAGGATTAATTCTTATCAATTCCCCACTTCTTCTCTGCTTTTGTCCTAAGAACATAGAGAATAAAGGAGAGACTCAGCAAAGCACAGCGAGTAGCAATTAACAAACCAAAGGCTTTCAAACTCCAGTCCCCCGAGGAGAGCATTCCCTGGAGTGTGCTGTATTGCCATGCTCCCCAGCACCAGCACTAAAGGTGCACATTTTCAGCTCCAGATAAAGCAAGTACTGGCCAAATATTCTCTAAATTAAAGTGGCTGAACTGTAATCTCTTCAAACAAAGAAAACTGATTCACAACCTTAAGACAAAATTGCTGAGATTTTTATACTATATTAAAAATTACTATTATTTCTGACTAAGAATCCTTGCTTTGCCTCATACAAATATTTCTCAACTTCTCTACAAATGCTGCAAAGTACTAAAAACAAGCACAACAGTGAAACAAACTATATACAGTGTTACAGCTGTAGCAGACAAACTTTCCTTCAGCTCAATAAATAATTATTACATTAATAGGGTAACAGATAAAACCTCTAAACTTCAGTTAACAGTGTTTTTTTAAACAGAACAAAGTCATTGCTTAAAAATAGACTATAACAATTAAGAAAAAAATTACTATGATGGGAACCAAGGCCAGACTAAATTATGCAAGTGAGTTACATATTTGTTGAAAGCCAAACTCATCGTTGTGGAGCAGCCCAGACCCAGGCTAAAGGAACTGATGATGTCTCATGACTTCACATTTCATATCTATGCCCTTTGAGCTGCCATCATCTTTTCAGCAGTAAACTGCACTCTTGTCCAAGAAATCTGCTGGTTTTCACTGCACACCGTGATGAATTTCCTCTCTATTAATCAGCTTTCAGATGAAGCATCACAAGTTAATTTGTAGTTGTAAAGACTTGTGTATTATGCCATCTCAAACCCAAGCTGCATAGTCCACAATCCAGTGTTTGTGATTACACTTAATCTGAAGTGATTAATTTTATGATCTCTCAGANCCGAAATAACAGGATAGAATTGTCCCTTGAATTTTAATTCAACGTTTTGAAGAGACAATATAGAAAACTATAAGCAAATTAACTGGATTCTCCAAAATACTTCAAAGCATTTAGGACCAGTGTATGCAAATTTAATCCAGATTCACATATGAAAAAAAAAAAAATCACATTTGACCACATAATCAATTCTTTACAAAGTCTTGTGTTTTTTTAAAAAGAAGGAGGAGGGAGAAAGAGAGAAAGGGGTGTCATTAATTAGTTATTTGTTGGGAGATATTCCCAAATGATACAGAATTCNAAAGAACAACAAAAAAAAGAGCAAAAAGGAAGGGAAAAAAAGGCCAGTCTCTCCATAACATGTTGCTCCAACTACATGTGTTATAGTTTGATGGATATTTCCTTTACATTTTGGTGATGATCTCACCAAAACAAACCATGATGATGATTGATCTAATGACCTTTAGATAATAACTCTCTGTCTAAAATATTTGGAGTAAGAGAAGTTTAAGATTTTTCACCTAAAATTTCCTACTCCTTTTTTTAGAGAGCAGGATTAATTCTTATCAATTCCCCACTTCTTCTCTGCTTTTGTCCTAAGAACATAGAGAATAAAGGAGAGACTCAGCAAAGCACAGCGAGTAGCAATTAACAAACCAAAGGCTTTCAAACTCCAGTCCCCCGAGGAGAGCATTCCCTGGAGTGTGCTGTATTGCCATGCTCCCCAGCACCAGCACTAAAGGTGCACATTTTCAGCTCCAGATAAAGCAAGTACTGGCCAAATATTCTCTAAATTAAAGTGGCTGAACTGTAATCTCTTCAAACAAAGAAAACTGATTCACAACCTTAAGACAAAATTGCTGAGATTTTTATACTATATTAAAAATTACTATTATTTCTGACTAAGAATCCTTGCTTTGCCTCATACAAATATTTCTCAACTTCTCTACAAATGCTGCAAAGTACTAAAAACAAGCACAACAGTGAAACAAACTATATACAGTGTTACAGCTGTAGCAGACAAACTTTCCTTCAGCTCAATAAATAATTATTACATTAATAGGGTAACAGATAAAACCTCTAAACTTCAGTTAACAGTGTTTTTTTAAACAGAACAAAGTCATTGCTTAAAAATAGACTATAACAATTAAGAAAAAAATTACTATGATGGGAACCAAGGCCAGACTAAATTATGCAAGTGAGTTACATATTTGTTGAAAGCCAAACTCATCGTTGTGGAGCAGCCCAGACCCAGGCTAAAGGAACTGATGATGTCTCATGACTTCACATTTCATATCTATGCCCTTTGAGCTGCCATCATCTTTTCAGCAGTAAACTGCACTCTTGTCCAAGAAATCTGCTGGTTTTCACTGCACACCGTGATGAATTTCCTCTCTATTAATCAGCTTTCAGATGAAGCATCACAAGTTAATTTGTAGTTGTAAAGACTTGTGTATTATGCCATCTCAAACCCAAGCTGCATAGTCCACAATCCAGTGTTTGTGATTACACTTAATCTGAAGTGATTAATTTTATGATCTCTCAGATAGCATTTCAGAGCTCTGAAAGGATTGTTGACCTTGACACCACGGTCTCACACACTCCTCAGTGCACTGACTGAGGCTGACACTCTGAGAAATGCACATGTATAGGAGATTCTCTTTGCTGCTCTCCATCTTGCCCAACCACCAGAACACCGTAAGCAGTGAACTACTGAAAAGCACCTTCCATTTAGAATAACGCTGCCCTGGAAAAATGGAGTCACTCATTAAACTTTTACTTGCAGGCTGTTGCTCATGTAACTCAATAACATTATTCAGTGCCATTTCTACAAACATTTACTGCATTTCTGTAGCCAAAGGTTCTTCATACTCACTCCGAAATAACAGGATACAATTGTCCCTTGAATTTTAATTCAACGTTTTGAAGAGACAATATAGAAAACTATAAGCAAATTAACTGGATTCTCCAAAATACTTCAAAGCATTTAGGACCAGTGTATGCAAATTTAATCCAGATTCACATATGAAAAAAAAAAAAATCACATTTGACCACATAATCAATTCTTTACAAAGTCTTGTGTTTTTTTAAAAAGAAGGAGGAGGGAGAAAGAGAGAAAGGGGTGTCATTAATTAGTTATTTGTTGGGAGATATTCCCAAATGATACAGAATTCAGTCCAGATATCTTCATTATGTAAGCCCCCAAAACAGCCCATTGTTTCTAAAAACACAGTAGCCTCTTTTGCAGAGGATGCAGGTCTCTCAAGAAGCTAAAATTGGAAATAATGAACACAAGATTTAGTATTTACTGAACTGCAGATGCACTTAGCACTGCTTTTAGTTATGCAAAGATCAGATTGACATCACTGGACAAAACTGGACCCCCCTGTACTTCTTCCCCTTGCCTTTTTTCACCTATCAATTTGCCTTTAGTTTACTTCTCTTTGCCTATCACTGAAGTAATTCTCCAGTAATACAGATATTTCCTACAAAAAACACCTTTATTCCAGACAAATGTCAGTCCTCAACTGCCTTAAGTGCAATAATTCAGTGTAGAACTGGAAGAGAATTGTGACAGTTCACCAGCTATGGATTTACCACTGAGAAAATATTCCATAGGAAGAACACTAGTCCCAAAACAAACACAAGAAAATCCCCGAGCTCATTTTACAGAGTGCTATTGTCACTATTCTGGAGAAGACACTGACATGTTAAACTAAGGACGCTGACAATTTACAACAGCTTGAGAGGAGTGGCTGTACCTATCATTTTAGGATTAGCTTGCAGTCATGTTTCTGCCACTTCCCTAAACAGGGTCTCAAGAAACTTCCACATTTCCACAGCCTGGTCAGTCATAGCCTTTAGTGTTCAAAACTTAATAGCCTCAGTGAAGCACCAAAAAACCAAAACTATCAGCTTCGAGAGCCAACTCACAAACCTAAAATTCAAATTTAAGAAAGAAAATCATTAAGACTGGCCAGGACCTTTAGAGATCACTTCACCCTACCACTGTCACCCACAAACCCTGATGTGGATGGCTTTGCATGATCATTTTCCTTACATTTTGTTTTCCAAATTTCTCTTTTGCACTATTTTTATCTCTAGGTGCTGGTTTATATTTGTCTGCATTTAATCTTAGGTGCCTATTAACTCCAGCTGAATGTCTTACAGGACATGAGGCACCTGTGTTCATGACAGCTCATTCAGCTGCCTTGTCTCCTCTACAAAACTTACATCAATAGTGATAAATCAGAAAACTGCCTTCACATCTTCAATTTCAATACCATCATTAGGGGTCCTAAAATATTTCAAAGGATCAATGTCTTGAGCTTAGAACATTTAGTCCCCTAATCATATGCTGAACTTTTTCCTGCTATGCAAAGGAGAAAAGGTTTACAACACCCTTGTGGGCTTAACTTTTCCCTTCTAGGAGACTTTTATACCAGGTTTACAGCAGTATTGTTGGTGTCATCATAGTCTAGTCCTAAAAAGAGAGGCTTGGGGTTTTTTTTTGTAGAGGTATTTAAAGAATTTTCAGTAAGATCATTATGTGAAGACCTCAGCACACAGCCCACACACACTAAATATTGTACTGCATAAAAACACCCACACTGGAGAGTTGCCAAAAAAACCACAGAAATTTCTATTCACTTTTGGTTTAAAACTATATATGCACACAATGTTTTTTAAATATTGAAGTATGTATCTCTAAGTGATACTGCACTTAGGGCACTGGTGAAGAAACAGTATTGCTTATTTCTCCCAAAGTTATGCAATAAGCCCAACCCAAGACTAGGGCTAGAAATGAGTACTGTTTCTAGGTAATTCAACCACGTGGCAGGACAGCAAAATATTCTCTGAATCTGATTAACCAAGGGAACAGTTTATGCAGTTAAATATATACATTTGATTGACACTTTATCCTTGCAATGACACATTTAAGCTAGCTCTTCCCACTTGTGAAGATTTCATTAGAACACAGGTTGGGGTGATAGGCAGAAATTAAGACACATGATGAAAACAGACTAATTTGTAGAGCTCAGTACCCACTATATTATGCAGTTTTGTCTGCCCAGATAAACCACAGATGTACTTCCCATTTTATTTTGTGATTTCATCTGTCTTAGGTCTTTTTAAAAGCAAAATTTTTGCTTTGATGCAGTGAAAATCTGAAGGATAATTTCCAGTTTCAAGCACTTTTGCCTCAGAGGGTAGAGTCCTTGTTGCTCTGAGGTGAAACAGCCTCAGCTGACAAAAATGAAAACAGAAATTGAGTGGGAGCCCTTTACTAACAGCTACTGTTGGCTTCCCTTTGAAGGGATCTTGACTGTTCTAACATGTTTCATCTCTTCACCTCCTACTTTATTCATCCTCCTGTTTAGATGCAGCAAGAGGATTATGTACAAACTACTGTAAGGACAGAAGTGAAGGAAATTATATTTTCATATATTTAATCTTGCCAACCTGCTGCCCTCAGCAAATTCAAACCAGACAAACAATGCTTACAAGATTCCAACTACTCTGTATGACTTTTGTGGTGATGGTTATCCACAGTCTCACCTGTTCGCTGAAAGCTGCTGGGTTTGCAGCTATTTGCATTCTCTACATTAAGCCCAGGTCTATTTCCAACACCTCTGAGGATAAAGAAGCACGACTTCTGAAGTTTGCATGCATCTTCTCAATTACACACATGCTGCAACATCCTTGATAATGAGTAATTAGCATAGGATTATTTAAAAAAAAAAACAACAAACCAAAGTTTCACAATTGGTCAAAAAGAGAAAGAACTAGAGACATTAACTGTCTTCCTGGGGGAGAGAATTAATGAGTGAGGCAATCAATAGTAGCTCCCTCGTTTAGGTAGATGAATTAGCTTTTCTGAATACTTATCACAACACTATAATATCATACCAAGGCAACTAAACTTTTACATATCCTCACCTACTTTCAAAACATAACAGTCACATATCCTCACCTTCTTCCCAGAAAACAAGAAAATCTTCCAGTAAAAGAAATGGAATGTGGCTACATTATTTTAATTACTTCTACAGCTCTTGCATACCTTCTATTTCCCCTTTATTACCGATACTGTCTAATTGATTGCACAGTAATTGCTACCACTCCACAGGAAGCAAGTGTCCTATGGTGTAAGATACTGAGCCAACGTTGCATCACTGCTTAGGAATTTATATAACCTACTAATTAAGATCTGAAACTGTAAGTTAATTGCTGTAAAGGTCTTGAACATTGCTGTAAAAGCTTGGTCTTCCCTTCTTGAAATAATACCCATCTCCCTCAAACCTCTCATAGAATCAGAAAAAAATGTTTCCATCCCTGTTCGAGAAAGCTCTCCAGGAGTGAAATTAACAACTGGCTTGATGTGCCAGCCCAGATCACTCACATCTGCAAAGGGAAAGGCACTGCTATGATCTGGAGATGTTGTAATCAAGGCAGCTTTTATAAAAGATTTTTTTACGTTCTTCTGTTAATTCTTGAGCTTAAATTCCAGAAGTTGTTCAGTGCTGACAGTATAACATTAGCCAAATTAAACAAAATATGAATAACGTGGGCATCTCCCACACTCCTCCTTCTCCAGCTCAGTGGAAGTACACTACTCTGGACAAATACAACTTGTGAGCTTTACATAGCACAGCTCGGTGACTGCCTATGATTGTTTCCATTAGTTTGGAAGCTACACAAATTGCACATTATCATGCATCAACAACCACGTCACAAGTCATTACAGCACATAGCTTATCCACAGGTATTAAGCCACATCCACAGCTCTGTTCACCCCCACGACTCAGGTAACACTGCTTTCCGTACTATGCAGTGTCTACAATTAGTAAGGTAAACAAACATTGTCTGCACAAAATAAAGAGTAATTAGCTTCTTCAACACCCTCACAAAGGAAATTCACACTTTGAAAATCACTTAGTTGAAAAAGGTGCATGTAATTTTATAGCCGCTTTAGCAATCTTGTTTTCATTAAACTTGGTGCAAATTTTACCACTGCTGTCAGTAGAAACAGCATTTTCTATTCCTGAAACAAGCACCAGGTGAAAGCAAGTGAGATAGGCTTAATTTTTTGCATTTTCAACCAGAAATTTCATCAGCAGTCATAGCTACAATTTTCCTTTTCATTTGACTTGGGTTTTTTCATAGATGTCAAATCAGATTATTAAAAATGAAGTCTCCTTTAAAGTGTTTATACCAATTCTTGGCATCTGTACTTTTTTCTGTACAAAAAGTACCAACTATGAGGAGAATTGCAAGTATAAAACCAAACTTCCTGGTGAGTGTACACAAGCCTTACCTGCATCATCGTGACCACATGACAGGGATTCAGGAGGTAAATGAGAGTCCTGGTGGCAAACTTGAATCCGACCTCCAGCCCAAAGATGAGACAGACCACCACCAGCAACACATTCTTGCCCAAGCTCTCCTGCTTCGTCTGGGGCTGCTGAAGCAGATGACCTTGCAGGTCCCTGAAATGCAGCTGCCTGAGCTTCCACAGAGACAGAAGGATCTCCACGATGCCCACACTGAGGAAGACCAAACTCTCCAGAAAACGCTGCTGCCCAGACAGAAAGGCCGCACACTCTGGCCCTCCATTGCCAGCAAAGCTAGGGTCCACACCCCCATACATCCAGTCCAGGAGATTATGGAGGCTATAACGAGACATGGTGGGCTGGTGCCTCTCCTCCTCCCTGTCACTGTCCAGGAACAGGTAGGAGTAAGATGGAATCAAACCCAAAATGCTGTCGAGCTGACGAAACATGAAACACCAGAACGGCCCTTCTGTAGTCCCTCTTCTTCCCAAGCTTTGGGAGAAGCCAGCAACTCAGCTCGGGGCAAGGCTAATTTGCGGCTTCTTTCGATTCCAGGACAAGACCTGCAAGCAGGAAGGGAGGAGCCACCGATGAATGGAGCCTGTGAGCAGCGGCGAGAGCCCCTCGCCTCAGGTCCCCTCCTCTTCCCCGCCCGGCGTTATCCGTCCGCCCCCCTCAACGCTCTCCGCTCTACCCTCCCAGAGCGCCACAGGGCTGCCCTTATTCGCAGGACAGAGCCGCGACCCGTCCGCGCTCCGCTGCTCCCTCCGCCGTTCCCCTGCCCCGCGCCCCGTTTCCCGCCTCCCGCCTCACCTGCTCCCCCCGCGCCCCTCACTGCAGCACCAACGGCCGCGGCGCGAGCTCCTCAACGGCTGCGGCTCGCGCTCCTTCCCGCCCAGCAGCAGCGGCCGCGCGCGGTGGGCCCGCTGCCTGTGTCCGCGGGGGCCGGTCAGCGCGCGTGGCGCGGCAGGGCGGAGGCGGGCCCTGCGCCCCCAGCCATGGCGCCGGCCGCGGCCAGGGAAGGGAAGGAGGAAGCGGCGGTCCCCTCAGCGCCGGCACGGCCGGGAGAACGAGAACGAGCCCGAGCGGGCGGGCCGCTCGGCAGCCCGGCGCCGTAGCATCACCCCACCGACGTGCCTGACTCGCACCGAAAAATGGACGGGCCCCCCCCGAATCGGCTGCGCCCGACCGCCCCGCTCCTCCCTCCGCCCTGGCTGCTCCCGCCTCCCGCCGCTGCCTTCGTTCCCCACCGCCCTCCTTCGCCTCCTCCTCGGCGGGCTGCGCTCGCCTCTCCCTCGCTCTCCACGGCTTCCTCTTGCCTGTTGCCTCAGCTGCCGCCCGGCTGCTCCCCTGCTTCTTCCTCCTCCTCCTCGCAGCCGCCCGCGGCTCGTCCTGGCGTCGCCACCCGCCCGGCCCCCCCCCGTGCCACCGGCCGAGAGAGGAAGCCGAGGACCAGCCACAGTCCCCTGCGGGCTGCTGGGGCCCACGGTGCACGCCCGTCATCGCGGTGCTGTTTGCCGACCCGGTGCAACAAGCGGCCTTAACTCGACCGACGAGTTTCTCAAGTGCCATTGCAGCACTGGGCAGGGAATCAGGGAATCAGAGAACGGCTCAGGCCGGAAGAAGGGACCTTAGGGATCACCCAATCCAGCCCCCTGCCATGGGCAGGGATGCCTCTCAATCAGACCAGGTTCCTCAAGGCCTCATCCAACCCAGACATGACCCCTCTGGGCAACCTATTCCAGATTCACCACACTCATAGGAAGAACTTTTTCCTAAGATCCAACCTAAACCTATTTCCCTCAGTTAAAACCATTTCACCTCAACCTATCACTGGACACTCTTGTGAAGAGCGTCTCTCCAGCCTCCTGTAGGATCCCTTCAGGTACTGGAAGGCACTTGGGTCCTCCTGGAGTCTTCTCTGGGCTGAACAACCCCAGCTCCCTCAGCCTGTCCTCACAGCAGAGATGCTCCAGCCCCTGGATCATCTTTGTGGCCTCCTCTGGACCCATCCCAACAAATCTATGTCCCAATTAGGGTATCTGTACCTGATATTTTCAATTTTTTAATCTAGTGAACATTATTGAAAGAGAGTTAAAGAACTGACTGAAACAAGATGCTGAATGAGATGCTGAAAAAAAGAGAGACAACTGTAAATTGCTGGGTGATGGAGCCAGAGCAATGCGGCTCAATCAGTGTAATTAACTTAAATCTGCAGAAAAATCCTGAGACAAATAATCTCCACAACTATTATTAGCACCTAGATGGCAACCAGGGAATGACAGCAGTCAACTTGGATCTGTCAAAACCAAATCACACCAGACAACTTGATTTTCTCCTTCAGGAAGGAACAACCTCGTGGATAGAACAGGGCCTCTTGTCAGTTTGATTAAGTTTTTGCCACTTACATGACATTTTCATTAGAAAGAGAAATATGATCTGGAAAAATACAAGGCCTACACATCATTAATTCATGTTCAGCTTGTGATCAGTATTAACCCCATCCTAGCTGAACCCAGGACATCTATGAAGGCAAAAGATCTGTTTTTCTGGTTCATCTGCTGGGTGGCTTAGGCAGAGTTCGCTCTGTTCCAGTTTCTTCAGCTTCTTTGAAAAGCACTCTGAAAATTCAGTATTATGGACTGACACTGAGCCATTGCTTTCTGCTGTTAACCATTTCTTCTCAGCCTTTCACTAGCTCGTTTGGGCTTTTGCTAAGATCCCTTGTAAACATATTTATCTCCTTTGTCAACAGAAATGGCTCTCTAAAAGCAATAAATTCTTGTAACTAAGATGTTTGCTCAAGAGCCTGGGGCTTTTTGTATCTGAGATGTACTTTGTGGCTTGAAGTACAAAAAAAAATGGTGAAACCTAATGTTAATTAGCTAGTTAATTAGACTGACCTACAAAGATTGTCTTAAATGATGAATGAGATGAATTTTGTGTACAGCATGAGTCAGGTATCACCAAAGCTGCAACTCCACGTTCTGGAGGCACCAGCACAGCCCTGTCACTGACACAGAATGACTCACATGGGCTGTGAGGTGAAACTACCCTATGGGCAGCATCCCAGGACAGGGAATGTCTCCACACCAGCCACTTGGAGAAATCAAGTGATGTGATTCCAGCTTCTCAATGTAATTCCAGCTGGATCTTATCTGTACATGGTTCCTGCTGCTGCACCATCAGTAAATCTGAGCAACACTGACTCTGTAACACAGCAGCAAAGGTTTCCTGTTGCTCTGCTGGTACCTCTCTTCCAAACGCATGGTTTCTATGATGTGAGCCTCTCACCTGTAATTATACACCCAAAAATGCAGCCAGAGGGCTGTAAACACTTGCAAGACTCTTAGTCTCCCTAGTAAAAGGAAATCTCTCAACCAACTGTTCCAATCTCACACGTAGCAATAAACCAACAGAAGACCAACTGCAGAGCTTTAAACCTTCAGTACAAAGACAGGATCTGAAAGGACAGAGTGATGGAATTGGTGGTCACATCTAATTCCTTCTATTCCCCCAATGCTGATACAATTTATCCATTTGCAATTAGCATTAATTATTGTTTCAGGGATCAAATTCTGCTATTCTGCTTGAGTACACTCAACCTGTCCTGCCCAAACCCATGGGTACAAACTGCAATCTGAAGTGTGCAAGCTCATGCCAAAGGAGGGAATCTTCCATCAGAAAAATTTACCACATAGCAATCAATGCCTTTTAAGACCCAAGCAGGAGAACTTGACCAAAACTGACCTTGTCTGTCAGAAGAAATCAGCCTGAAAAGGCTAAAAGAGGTAAAGTTTCAACTAACTGGTGCAAGCTCAGCTGGTAACCATGCATTAAAAGTGCTTGTATGAGAATTTGGAGTGAATAAATACTCAGAAGGGGATGGTGACAAGTGATGTCATAGCCAGTGGGTTGTGTACGTTGTAAAATCAGTGTGTGAGTAATCTTAAAATTGTATATGAAGAGTAAAAACACAGGGTCCTTCTCAGGCTGCCAGGCAAGAGGCACCTCATGGCTGGTGATGAAAGGGGTTTAGCTCGTGTCCTGCTGCCTTCCTTCCAGTGCCTGTGCCCAAACTAGAAGAGGAGAATGTGAGCAAATCCTTTCTACTAACAACTGACTGTGCCAAGGGCTGCTTACTTGGTTTGTTTTGCTGAGTGTGAGCACAGTGTTCCATTTAGAAACACTTTTATTGTACTTCAGCAAGAGATAATTCAATGTAGTCCTCAAAATTAAGAAAAAATCCAACCATGAAGAATTCCTTCAGTGTTAGTGACACAGTAGCATGCTCAAATTGAGCATGAGTGAGGAGAAACACCAGTTCAGAAATAGGTTTCTCTTCCAGTTTTTAACATAACTGTTAAAAGGCCATGTTCAGAATAACTGTTGGTGGTTCATTCTCAAATTTTCACCTAAAAAATCATCACTCTCCCTCCTAGAGCACAAGGAGGTCCTCCCAGGAAGTCAATAAGATTTATCTCTCTTCTTGCATGCTGATATCATCAAGTGAATTAATTAAGATCAAGAGGTTATATTGTCTTTAAATCCTAAAGTAAATATCTGCTCCCCTCCAAAAGAAAAAAAAAAAAAAGCTCATAGATATTAGAATTTTTAATGTTGATTATTCTACAGTTCCCATTTTGAGGACTACATTTGCAACCAGAAGTGCCTACAGGGCAACCACCTGGAAAAATTCCATCTGGTAAGCTGCTCAGTACAGGATGGCTTTTTTTTTTGTTGTCATTTTGCTTTGGTTTTTTCTTGCTACAAACCTAGGCTCATAGAGATTCTTCCATCAGTTATTCTGACTTCCTGCTGTTTAGTCAGTTGCTCACATGTATTTTTTATGAACATAAAGGAAGGCTTGTGGTAGTGTAATCGCTGATTTCCTCTCAAGGAATTTTCTTGAAAGATGAAAGGCTGTTGCTTTTATTGTATCTCTCCCTGTCAGCTAATTTAGCTGGAACATATGCTAGACAATACTTGAAAAAAAAAAAAGTAAATGTGGATTTGAAACATTCAAAACAGAAGCCTAAAAAACCCCATACCACATCTTCATGTTTTTTAATCAGATGGACTGAAAATAATTATATAAAGCACCAACAGAAAGTTGTTAGATAACAATTGTGTGAGCCAGCCTCTCTTGAATCACAGCTCTGTCATGTTCACAGTATTTGACTTATTTTTGTCCCCTTATATAAAAAACTGCAATATTAATAGACACCAAAAAAAAAAAAAGGATGTAAAAGCAGGAGAAATAAACGTGAATATGTGGGGTTTGCTTTGAGATAAGGAAAATCAGAGTTAACAACTCTTCTGCATATTAATTCCTCTACCCACACTGAAGTTAAAAGGTGAAACAGTGCTGCCAGTAACTAACACAGCTTGGGGTGCACCTGAGAAAAGGTGAAAAACATTTCTTTGTAGGTTCATATGTTAAATGAGTGAAGGCATCTGCTGAAGTTGTGTGAGCTGGGGGGAAAATATGGTTGTTAAAATGACTGTGAAAAAACGGATCTGCTGTAAACCATATAAAATATGTTCTTAAAGTTTCAATCCAGATGTTATTTATCTGTTCTTCTTGAAGTATCTCAAGAGCAGAAAGAAGACAACAGCTCTTTTCACACACCAGTTCCTAAGCATTCTGTGCCTTAAAGTGCTCAGTGCCATTCACTCCCTTCTGTGTTTGGATCCTGTATTTTTTAGCCATTTTTCAGTTTTCAAGGCTTATTATATTATATATTAACGATTATATTAATATTATAACAGATGCTCAGACCCACAACAAAGCAATAAATTTCCTAACTCCTAGCTAGTCTTCCAGTGAACCAGACCCAAAAGCAAGGTGATCTCTGAGCTATTTATAGGTAGACTACAAGATACTTCTCATGCTGATGTACAGTAAATGAAGCCAATGAAGGAAATCACTGAGGAATTTGATTGACATATCCATTTGACAGGAATTATTAACCTGGTTCATGTTTGTCAGAGTCAATTTTAGCTGTAACTGGTATATGTAGGAGGTATATGGCTCTGTACATCCACACAGATATGCAGGAAGGAGTATCTGTGCTATTTTTGTTCTATTTTCTTATAGTTTATTTGGCACATTGACATCCATGAAGACTCACTGAAAACCCTTTCAGTGAATCTTAAAAACAGAAATGGAACATCTGATTATGAGACAACCTGTCACTGCTTATGAATCTCAGCCTGAGCCATTCTGAACATTAAACTTCTCTGTGGAATTTGCCTTTCTTATTAATACCACAGTGACATTTGGTATTCAGAATCAGGGAACATAAGGTAATTTAACATAAGGTAAAACAAATGCCACTCCAGAAACAACAACAAGGTAGGAAGGAGAACTATTAACATGATGCAATCTCTGGTTCTTTGGGTTGTACAAAACTTGCATTATTCCATTCTATCATGGAACAGTGTGTGATCAGATCTGTCCTGTTCTTGGAACAACTCTGCAGGCACAAGGTCAGGGAAGGAGAGGGAGGAGGTGCTCCAGGCACTGGAGCAGAGATTCTCCTGCAGCCTGTGATGAAGACCCTGGGGAAACACGTCTTGGGAGTTTGTTTTAGTCAGTTATGAAGGAAAAATGGGTTTACTCACACGTTTTCTGTGAAAGGGTATGTGTTTCATAAAATGCAGGAGCCTCACACTAGACAGAGGTGACATTTAAGTTCTTTAGTGTTGAAAGGTTTCTTTACCCATTTTGTTACAAGACTATATGGAATAATGAGCCCTCTCGTGGTTTAAAAGCTCATTATAATGCTCTAATAACTAATACAATAAAACTCCACTCTTTTCCAGCAATGCAATGCTTGATTTTAATGTTGAAAAGATGTCTCAATATCAAAAGATATTTCCAAGTGCTCACTTTGTATTTTTAGTTAGCATTTGTCAATATTTTAGTCAACTCATTCTCTAAACCCCAGAAATTTTCATGTGGTTGTAGGGGCAGTAGGGACCAAACTGAGACTAGGTCTGTCTTTGTCATGACTGCAACACAGATCTCAACAGATACTTTTACTAGTCTGCTTTATATTTGGCCCTTTTATTTGCCTCCACCCCAAGACAGTTTTTGACTTTAATATATTGCACCTATCTAGAATCATTCTCATGAGGAATTAAAAGAGCCTTTCAAAGCAGCATAGATCTAGTATTCCCCTTATTCATTAGCTATCTTTATATTTCAGAAACGGATGGAAAAGTTCAGTGAGAGACAAACTTGTTTTTTTTATAGTGGGCTCCTTATCTAGTAACTGAATAAATTCTGCTGGGAAGCCTTGGACAGCTGCTGTGAGAACTTCTTAGCAAGCCAATTTGTCTGTTCTGTGAGTGAGGAAAACCCACAAATCTTCTGCTTTTCTTTAAACAAACACCCCCAAAAACCCCATAAAAGAACTATAATAATAGGTGAAAAAAACCTCACTCAAGCAGATTAGGGTCCAGCACATGAGCACAACTGAGTGGGATTAATTTACCCAAAACTTTGTGTTTCCTGTAGGGCTAAAAACAATTCTTCCGTGTTCATTTGCATGATTTGTACAAGAGTTTAAATGCATGGGACATCTCCCCTTCCCACACGTTCCAACATTTCCCCTCTAGAGGACTTCTTACGAGATAAATTAGGGCAGATATCTACACTCTGCACTGTAGTCTTGGCACAAAATCGCTTGCATGTCTGCTCAAGAACAAAGAGGATTGTGCAGCAGGTGGCAGCACAGGTCCTGCTGCATCTGAGCCGGGTTTGCACCTCTGAAAACAGAAATCAGGCTGCCAGTCCTGCTCTGCTTCCTGCTACTAAACAGGTGTCTTCTCCTGTCTTCCAAGCAGGTGATTTCTAGCAAAGAAATGGAAATTACCTGAGAATTTGAAAGAAGAAAATCAGTGAAGGATGGAAGCAGCTCAACTCCCCAGAGATCTGGGCCAGAGCTCACTGCACAGGTACAGGTTGTGCCGATAGAAAGTCAAAATCAACAGTACATCTGCTTCTTGCTAATCCTGCTTGTGTACTGCTGGAGACAGCCAGACAGCTGCCTCTTCACAGAAGCAAGGGGCTTCCAGAATGTATTTTGGGTGTTGAATAACCTGAATAATCAGAAATACTTTGGTTAAGCTGTAAGGAATAGAGTGTACAGTCTAAGCCTTGGAGAAGTGAGGATTTAAAAATTCTTAATCAGATTCTGAATGTAATTCCCAGGTGCTTCTTCCCTCTTGTCTCTGATCCTTAAAAGGGACATGTGTTAGGGAAAGGGTGAGGTGGAGGATTCATGTTTTCTTTGCAGGTGAGGTAGTTTGGTTTGATGTATCTTGAACAAGAATTCTCAGGAAGTCCACTCATCAGCTCCAGCATTTCCACCTATTCTGTCTCCAGACAGGCCCCAAAACCTTGATGTTATCACTGCATATTACACAGCCTTGTTCAGTTCCTCACCTAGCCTGGGGGGAATAAAACCAGGAATCTTTGGGGGAATACATGTGGCATAAGATAAAAGTTGACAGCATTTATTTAGGATTATTTTATGTTAATGGCAGCATTTTAATCTTGCTCTGATAAAACTATTTCTTTGTTTCTTTGCCTAAATGGCACGTTTCAGTATTTGACTAAAGTATCACCTAACACCCAGGGGAATGTCTCAGAGCTATAGACTTAGGAGATTATTAGGCTTAATTGGTATTACTATGGACCTCCCATGGTATTGAACATGGTTTGCTTATTTTAAAGTTTTTAATCCAGTATTAAGAGGAATTTCAATTAAGTTATACCATAGAAACATAATTAGTCTAAAGTTAAATGGTGGGTGGTTGATTTAAACCTGTTTTAAGCCCCTGCTCATCACAAATCCTCTACCATTTTTCCTGAACTGCCAACACTTTCAATAGCATGAGGGCCAGACTTGTGTCCAGTGTAGCACCAGAGAAGCCAGTGGGGACATACTGGAGGTTAATTTAAATTCTGAAAGGTCCTAAATTTTGTGCATGGAGTGTAAACAACAGGAATTGCATTAATGTGGCACTTGCTGGTTTTACTGCATGAAAAGAGAGAGAATTGGTTAGAAGCCTCAGAAACTAAGTGATAGGTTTACCTTTAAATGAGGAGCAGGAGTAAAAGGGGTTGTTCAGCAATTAGTGTCACTGCTGTTTGTAGGGATTCCCCTGCACTGCAAGTACCTGATGCATTTCAAGTGCTGCTGTGGCCTTTTGGAGAGGAGTAGAAAAGTATTTGACATTTGAAATTATTAATACAGCGAAAAGGAGGAAACAGTAGCATTGATGATCAATCTAATTTTGTGAGTAAATTTGAACAAGGAAACTGGTGCTTTAGTTTTTTCTTGTCTGAAATTCCTGCCTGAGGCAGTGGACAAAGCTGCTTTCACAAGGTAACTAGGAGTGAGCCATGAGTTCACTGTAAAAGCTCTGTGAGGACAAGGTATCACACCTTAGAAACTTTTATTGTCTTTAACCTTGTGCACGGGCTGCAGTTGGTCAGATAACCTCTGTGCAACAGTGCCAACAGCTACGTCTGGCTTGGCCTTTAGGCCTGGGGGTGTTTTTAAACTTGAGATTGATTTCCTCTTCTGAAAATAATTTTATATTGGGTCAAAATTGCAGCTAGACAGGATCTGCTTGTGCAGAGTTACACAGAAACCTGGCTTATCATGGTGACACTGACAAATGCTGAGAGATTGAGTTGTGCAATGAGAGGTCAGCCCTTATTGGGGCTGCACTAGACCTGCAGTTCCTAGGAATGCTTGTGCAGAGCAGTACCTCAGTGAGAGGCTTTCTGTGCTGTGGGCAGCTGTTCTGGGAAAGGAAGTGAATGTCAGCGTGCCACTGAATGAGGATGTAGCTTTGCTTTCTCTGCTTTTGTCTCAGATGCTCACTTGAAGTGTCAGGATTCCTAACTGGGACAAAAGCCAGAGGTGTTTCAGTATTTCTCCATTCTCTGCACTTCACAGGCACCAGGCATGGCAGGCACTGCTGTGGAAACAGGGAAATGTTTGGCTGCCACTCCAGTGGACAGACTGCATGAAGACATGAAGATTAAGACAAGAACAAAACTGAGTTTATGGCAGTGCCATTCAGATGGGGACTGGTATGGCAGGGAGCTACAGTCACATCAAGTGAGATGATGCCACCATAAATAGTATTTCCAACTGACTCTTCAAAATACTAGTAGTAAAATACAATGGGAGGTTTTTGGCAATCCAGTGTATCTTACTGTTTTTGTTGATTTGTTTCTACACCATGCTCAGCATGATCCTGACTGATTCCATAAGGAATTCACAAGAGTGAGTCTTCTTCCCACACTGTCTGATAATAACCACTTTATGCATCTTTAACTGTATTATTAACATTAGCTACTCAATTTTCACAGCAATTTTGAGCTACCAGTACCCCTAAATAGAAAGGCTATAAAACAATCTTTGTCAGACAGCAGAAATTAAAAGGGGTAATAGTGAAATGACATTCTGTGATGTGCTCTGTAACTCTTCAAATTACAGAATTTTCGTTTTTAATATGAGAAAAATTTCTCATGAGAAGGAATTAATTTACCACAGCAGCCCAAGCTGCAGCTGTTATTTGGGGATTTCAGAGCTTTCCATATCATATATAAATCCTGTGTGAAAACATGTCTTATGAAAGTATCCACTTGCTTTAAACAGCCCTTTAAATTCTGACAGGTAGTAAACAGTCCTGCACTTGGGATTTTTAGAGCTCACTGAGCAGATACCTCAGCTGTGACAAGAGGAAAGGTGCTACTGCTGCTGTGCTCCAGTGGCCTCAACTAAAGCTACTCTTCACTTTTCTCCTGCAGGGTCTTACTGCAAATACTGATCAAAAATGCTTAAAGAAAAAAATAGCCCCAGTGCTGTTTGTAGCCTTGATAATATTGAGATAAACCAGGTAAATTATGTGAAGAATAACATCTCTTGTTAGACCCAGTGATACAGTTGGAATAAGTCATGAAAATAATATGAAAAAACTTCGTAAGAGATGAAATTGCTCAGGCTGTTTGCCTAGTAAATGCACCTTTATTACCCTGCCAGGTTTTGCCCTACCTTCTAATTTTCTCAAGCTGCTACAGTCCTTTTATTTGAAGATGCTTCTATTGTATAGGAATGAAGTTAAATTAACTAGGCAATGCCAGCTACAGCTGAAACTCCCCCAGCATCACCTTTCTTTACTGTCATTGTCCAGTGAGAAAATAGGTCGGTAAGTGACACTCTTCATCTGCACAAAAGGAAACTGTTACCGTGGTATTTGTCAGCCTTGGGCAATCCCAGTGTCTGAGCTGGCCTGTGGAGCCAGATGCCATCCCAGATAACACCAGTGGAGGTGTCTGCTTTCAGGCAGCCTCGACTTCTGAGGAGACCAGCAGGAGCAGAGGACACCTCAGGATGCAGCCATTCCCCACCCCAACTCCAGTGGCTGCAAATACTCACAATTAGGTGGTTTTACTTCTTCTGTAACTACAGAACAGCAAAAATGATTTCTAAAACAATTTGCATATATAGTGTCATGCAAAGAAGTTAAATAGTTGACTCCAGGGATCAACTTGCACGAGAAGTAGCTACAGAAATGAAAGTAGAGTCATTAGAACTATTATGTAAATGAAGCCTATCCTATTAATAATTCTTGCCAAGCCTTGTAAAGCCAAGGAACAACATGTACAAGTAGGTAGCAGCTACTGTTAGGACAAAGTGATTGTGTAAGTGCATTTCTAGCAGCAAAAGGGAAGTCAGTGTCACCAGTGGATCTATTTACAGCAGTCACAGTGGTGCTCACTTTGCAGTAGTATTGCACATTGAGGTGCACCTGGACTCCTTGGCAAAAGAGCTTTAACTTGGCAGATCCAAGTCTGAGTCAAACCCTTGACCCCACAGACAGTATGTTTTAAGGTAAGAATTCAAATGTCTTTTAGAAAGAGAAGGTGAAGTTGTACTTTTCAGCTTTGTATGGCATTTCTGTTTCTGTGGATGGACGTTTTGTGTACCACAAATGTTTATGAATAGAAACAGATCAATATAGCCCCAGAGATTCTGACAATGAAGTGACTATGCAAAAGAAATGTTGACTTATTGACTGAAAAATGCCAGTAAGAATGTAGGAACTTGTTACTCGGGCATCTTTGTCCATGCAAGCAAGAGCCTGTGACATACAGATGGGATGGGAGAGATAAAAGTGTATTTGAGGAATGATTTGTGTGGGACTTCTAAAGAGTCTGGAAATGTGACCAAGAAAAAAAAGAATCACACACTGTTCATTGTAGTATGTGAAATTGCTGAGGGGTCTGTGCTACTACTACTGCCAACTGCCCATAAATAACATTTTAAATGCTTTTCTCCAGGAATTAGTGTTTTCATGGTGCACAGTGCCATGGAGGTGATTGTGTTGGGCTGATGGGAAACAATGCAGTGACCAACCAGCCTCTGAAGAAAGAGGCTATGATAGGAAACACTAGATATGACTGCAAGTTCTGCTGCAAAGACTGAATGAAAAGAACATAATTTGAATTCTAGCAAAATCCTGACATTTTGACAAGCTGGATAAATGAGATTCTTACAGGTACTCCATCTTGTACTGCATGCCAGAGAGGATGGAAGCTGCAAGGCTCTCTTGTAAGGACTCCCTTACACGCTCAGGAACAAGCTGAAGCAGAACTGCTGGAGCATGTCAGGGCAGACTGGCAGCTTGCTGTGATTTACACAGGATGTGCAGAATATTTTAAGACTGGAAGGCTACCTGCTTGCTTTAAAGCATAGATAACACTCCTGTCCTTGGGCTGGAGTTTCGTGTTGTGACTCTGTAATTTTACCTCCTGGGCACAGGGATCTCTGCAATGGAGAGAAAGTACATCTGGTGAAAGCAGGATCTGTCTGTCCTGATTCTTATAGGGATATATAATCACAGAAACAGATGTTCCAAGAGTTGTTTACAGTTTGCTTTAAAAAATAACACAAGGGATTTCACAACAGCACGAAGACTTCTATAAGTAGATTGGCAATTTACCACCAAACACAAAGTTTCTCTTAGATGTTATTTTTACAGGAATAAATAGAGAAAATAGATGACATCTCTTTTTGTAAAGGACAATGTGCTCATTCATATTTTTTTTTGCTTTAAGAAATGAAACATCAATAAAGAGAGAAACACAGCACAATCCTTGTGCAGTAGTTGAACTGTTACATAGGAAGCCAGTTACTCTAAAATGAGTAAATACTCCCTCGTGCATCAAACCATGCTTTGGACACCAAACATGTCTGTCCTTCATGGAAATCTACTGATGTGTGTTTGCCCCCAGAGTTTCCAGAAATGACTACAAACAGATAAGCAGTAAACCGAGTCATTCTAATCTTACCAACATTACTTCTCACATCATGAATGTGGTGGAAAATGTGCACGTGGAAGTGGTCCCTATGAGCAGGGTTTGTTTGGGAGAACAGCAGAGGAAACTCTACTTCCCTGTGACATTATTACTCAGAAATGGACATGAAGTGGCAGCCAGATCTCAGACATACATAGGCCTCATATTTTTAAATCAATTTATAAATATTGAACATACTGGAACAAATGAAGGCAAACAAGATATTCTTTGCTAGCCAGGCTCTAAATGAAAACATTCAATTGTGATTTAAGAGTACCAATTAGGAGGCTGGCCTTGCAGCTTCTGTCAAGATAAATGTCTGCCATGGCATATGTAAATAGAAAAGCTATTGAGGTCAAGGTCCTCACTGAATTGTAGTCTTTGCTCTAATGAATTCCCCAGTTTCGGATTAAATTAGGGCACCACAGTGTTTAAAATGTTATGATTCACTTAAAGGCAATTGCAAGACTCAAGAGATCCTGATGAGAAGAGGGAGGAACAGATCAGAAAATGACAATTATTTAGCCATGTTTTAGCCGTAATCTCTCCCCAGCTAACAGGCTGTTCTAGAAAGCCTGGCCTGTTGTGGCTGTTGCTATCTGTGCCTCTTGAGACTGGATCTTGTGAAAAATTAAGAAAACGCTTAAATTTTCTAGCATTTGAATGTCTCTGGGCAGCACTGGAATATATTTCATTATGTGACAACTACTCAATGTCCTCCTTGTACTAGCTCCTCAAAGTTCCCTCTAAAATCCAGAAAACAATTTCAGATACCTGGTTTTGTATAGTGATCTACTGACTGCAGTTGCCTGTGTTCTAACAGTAAGACACATAACTGTTTGCACCACCAAAATTACATGTAGAGTTCAGAATCTTTCCCTGAATTTCTTGTGGTATAGATCAGAAATACCTCTGCCAGTGCTGCTTCTCTTTCCTAGGATGTATATTCTTCAGTCAGGGGTTCCATGTCCATAGAGCATCCCAGTTAGGATCTGATACTCTAAGGCTCTGGTCCTGCTGGGGCATTTCAGTTTTGTCACAAACTGTGCAGTAAGACAACGTTGAAACTGCATTTTCCTTTGACTTTGTGTGGTGTGTAAACCTACTGAGCTCAGGGGGACTGCCTGTGAGGTGCTGATTTGACCCGAGATCATGAAAGTTGGCACTTGGATGAAAAGCAAAATGCAGGCAGCTAAAGAAAAATGCAGGTGCTGCCATAGTTGTGGTACCCTGCAGCCTACTGGGCTGTAGATATTATATGCAGTGCAGCCCCCTGTGTCTGACTGATGTTAACTGAGTGTATCACAGCCTCTGAAATGCTCCAGATGTTCAGGTGTTGTGAGGCCAGTGGGTAATATGACCATAAATTGCCTCTCTTGCTGCCTAAGCAGCAGACCCTTGTGTCAGGCAACCCCTCTGGAAAGGAAAGCAGCTCTGAACTCTGCACAGAGCTGGGTGAGTAATGAACGAACGTGATGTTTTTACAGAATACAAATGTTGTGTCTGCAAGCAGGTACACGTTTCTCCTTCGTGCATGGAATATGACTATAAAACAAGGACTTAATTACGTAATACAAGTAACATTCAATGTTTGCCAGCTGCTGCAGTTTCCTATATGATGACTCAGAATGAGAAGTTGTGTTTGTTTGGATCAGGGTAACATTGAGGGGTTTCAGTTCAGAAACCTCATCAAGCTTTGTCTAATTTTCCCCTTCCTTCTCCAAAAAACCCAGTGTGTTGCCTGTAGATTCTAGATCTGATACTTTTTCGGGTTTTAAGTCTTTATGTAAAATACAGAATTCAATAATTTTATGGCAGCTGTTAGATTTGCAGGTAATTTTCCAGTCTGGTTTCATGTCTATAGAACATACTGTTATATAAAGGCAGCTTTAATCTGTGTTTGTGCAAAGGCATTTCTGAGCTGGGGCAGTGAATGTAAAGCTTCCTGGCTTGCTTTGCTTAGCTACCTGTTGAATCCTTTGGCAGTATTCCACTCACCCTCGGGGCATTGCTATGGGACAGTAGCTTTATTTAGAGAGAGCAGAGCAATGTGCTGCTTCTTTGCTTTCAAAATATCTAGTTTAAACATAACTATTTCTGATGAGAAAGAAAAGAGCAGCTGCTAGATTGTGAATCCAATGTAGTTTAGTTGGCTGTTTGCATACCTGCAGCTCCAGGAGCTGTTTCCATAGTGCTGTTTCTACAGTCCCCCCAGAACAAGGTGTTTGGCTCTTCCCTTGGATACCCTCTCTGTGGTACATTTAATTTTAGGATTCACTCTTGCACATCTAACCTAACAGATCATGGATTTTTCCTTAGATAGTAACTAACTTTGCTGAAACACTTAGATGTTCCCCCTGGAGAAACAAAGATTTGGGGAGCACCCTGACAATGCATCTGGATGTCATTCAGTGTTGCCCAACTTGGGCACACGAGTGGAGAAGCCCCCCAGGCACCAGGATTCACTGACCCTCTTTCTATGGCATGCCAGGCTTGCCCAGGACCAAGAAGAGGCTGATGGGGAGGTCCCATGGCTTGGGGAGGTCTTATTAGGGATAGAGGTGAGGGAAAGCTGCACTCAGCAGAATTGCACAACCTGCTCCATTTGAAATACACGTGGCAGCAAAAACATGCAGTCTGAGCTAAAGAGATGGAAGATCCAATGTAAATTTGTTGGAGGTGCTGTGAAGCTGCACCTGGAGAACAGACTTGTCAGCCTAGAAGAAAGAAGCATGAGGTAATAGGGAAAGGAATCTGATACCAATCTATAGAGCAAGGAGTGGCATGAGACAGTTAAGAGAGAATGATAATTCATGGTTAATTAATGCAAAAGTCAAGGGATGTCAAATGGAAATAGCAGGCAGAAGGCTGAAAACATACCAAAGGGATTTTCACCCAGCAGGCAGCTGAACTGTGAACTACATCAAGCTGTAGATGCCAGCAGCTTATATAAATTAAGAAAGCAATTGGGTTTTTCTTCCATTAATTTGTCTCTCAAGAGCAGAAATTGACTTTTAGCTACAAACCTTTGAGCTGCAGAATTTATCATCTTCCCTGAGATGACCAGCCAGCCCTGGAAGCAGCAAGCCATGCCATCCTGGGCACTGTGCATGCCAGTTGTGCTCTCCCGCTGCCTTGTCACTAACCATGCAGGACACAGCACAGTAAATCCACCCTCAGTCCATTCACAGTGTGAGACTATGGGAAGTATAAAGTAGTTGGAATAAATTACAAATATATTCTCTTACCCATTTTTCCCAGTGAGGGTGCCA
>VYZU01052942.1:16822-30773 GCA_013401355.1 Ceyx cyanopectus | reverse complement strand
TTTTTTTTAATTAATATTTTAATGTCCATTTTAGCCAAGTGAATTTTCTTCATCAGAGACTATATACAGAAAAACCACATCTGAACTTCTAAATGAAACTAGTCCATCTGAACAACAGACTTAGAGCAAGAAAATAGCTGTCGATTCTCCCCTATATACAAAAACCTTCAGTCTTTTTCAGTGTTGATAAAAATCTCTCTAATCCTGCACTTCTTTTCTCCCTCCTCCTTGACTTCTTTTTTAAAAAATATTTATGAGTAAAGAAAGTTACTAAAATAAAAGTCTGGGTGTGTATTAAAAGAGAAAAAATAAACCACAACAAAATCTGGGACTGGGAAGAGATTTGCTATGAAAATCTAAACACAGAGAAACCAGTTGCTGGTTAATTTTCCCATCTGAAGGATAACACACACTTTTGTCTTCTGCAATGGGCACAGGTAAAACAGTTTGACCTGTGGTCCAACTCCAGAAATGTGCTCTCCTTTTGTCAAAGGAAATATACAAATATCTCCACTTACACTTTCATTCGGTGGCAGGATGAGTGGTGTCAGGGGAGAAAGCATTAGCAAGAATTGCCATGACTATCTCTAGGTGCCTCAAGTGAGCCTCCCTTTGCTGTCACCCTTTTGCTGGCAATGAAGGGAATTTCATAGAATCACAGAATGTTAGGGGTTGGAAGGGACCTAGAAGATCATCTAGTCCAACCCCCCTGCCTGAGCAGGATCACTTAGACCAAGTCACACAGGAACAGATCCAGGCGAGTCTTAAGTGTTTCCAGAGATGGAGACTCCACAACCCCCCTGGGCAGCCCGTTCCAGAGCTCTGTCACCCCCACTGTGAAAAAGTTTTTTCTTGTGTTGACCCAAAACCTCTTGTGCTCCAACTTGCTCCCATTGCCTCTTGTCCTGTCATTGGATGACATTGAGAAAAGTCTGGCTCCATCCTCCCTACACTCACCCAACATATTGGTAGACATTGATGAGGTCATATCAACATATTGATAGACATTGATGAGGTCCCCCCTCAGTCTTCTCTCCTCCAGGCTAAAGAACCCCAGCTCTCTCAGCCTCTCCTCATAAGGGAGATGCTCCACTCCCTTCAGCATCTTGGTAGCCCTGCGCTGGACTCTCTCCAATAAATCTCTGTCTTTTCTGAACTGGGGTGTCCAAAACTGAACACAGTACTCGAGGTGGGGTCTCACCAGTGCAGAGTAGAGGGGGAGGAGATCCTCCCTTGATCTTCTGGCCACACTTCTCTTAATGCATTCCAGGATGTCATTAAGCAAAGAACTTCCTCCCTCCAGAATTCCTCTGTGGTCTTGGAGACCCGAGACTCCTGGTAGCTGGCCTTAGAAATAAAGAACGAGGCAAAGGTGGCATTCAGTAACTCAGCTTTCTCTCTGTCCTTGGTCACCAGGGCACTCACTTCATCCAGTAGTGGGCCTACATTACCTCTAGGCTTCTTTTTGCCTCCAACATACTTGTAGAAGCTTTTCTTGTTGTCCTAGACCTCCACTGCAAGCTTAATTTCAAGGGAGGCCTTAGCTTTCCTTGTTGCATCCTTTGACAACCTCCCTATATTCTTCCCAGGTGTCCTGTCCCTCCTTCCATGTTTTATATATTTCCCTCTTCCACTGAAGTTTTACCAACAGTTCCCTGCTCAACCATGCAGGTCTCCTAACTCTATTACTAGATTTCCTACTCTTTGGGATACACTGATCCTGAGCCTGGAGGAAATGGCATTTGAATATTAGCCAGCTTGCTTGAGTCCCCTTGCCCTCAGGGCCCTATCCCTTGGGACTTTTCCAAGCAGTTCCATGAGATGGCCAAGGTTGGCCTTTCTGAAGTCCAGGGTAGGAATCCTGCCTGTGGCCCTGTGCCTACTGCCTGTAATTCTAAACTCCACCATTTCGTCGTCACTACAGCCAACGGTGCCTCCTACCTTCACATCCTCAACCAGTCCCTCTTTGTTCGTCAGTACAAGGTCCAGCATCACTCCTCTCTGTGTTGGCTTCTCCAACACCTGCATTAGGACATTACCATCAATGCTCTGGAGGAACCTGCTTGACTGAGCATGTATGGATGTGGAATTTTCCCAGCAAATGTCAGGTTAATTAAAGTCCCCCATGACAACCAGAGCCTGTGATTTCGAAGCTACTCCCAGCTGCTTGTAGAAGGCCTCATCAACTTCCTTTTCCTGATCAGGTGGCCTGTAGTAAACACCTACTACAGTGTCTGTCATATTAGTCTCACCTTTGATCTTTACCCACAAGCTTTCAACCTGCTCCTCATTGTCCTAAAGGACAGTTCAGGGCTGCTGAGATGTGAACTTGGCCTGAACTAGCCAGAGATTCCATCTCTCTCCACCAATCACAGAGGGAGCTGACAAACAATGTCTACTAGCAGTCGCTGTGAATGTATTGTTCTCCCTACAGGAGTCCCCAGTGAAAACCCTCAGGGGCTCCTGGGCTGGATCACAGGTGTGACCCCTTCATGCAGTTTTTATGTCTTATATCCTCACAACTTAGCAGATGCCTCTGTGGAATTGGTGGAATAAAGGCAATGCAAGGCAAGTACAGCAGGAGGAAAGCAGCAGATAATCTGCAATTTTCATCCCTGTCTTGAGGCCCCTACATTGCACCAGATCAAATGAAGCTCTTCAAGAAAAACAGTCCTTATTAATTTGATGACATGTGCACACAAAAGTTCTTCCCAGTGCCTCCCCCATAAGCTGAATAATAACCATCTGGTGGAGTAATTTTTATAAAGTAGAAATATGCCAGAATTTGCTTGGCAAGTTTTTAATNAATCCTGCACTTCTTTTCTCCCTCCTCCTTGACTTCTTTTTTAAAAAATATTTATGAGTAAAGAAAGTTACTAAAATAAAAGTCTGGGTGTGTATTAAAAGAGAAAAAATAAACCACAACAAAATCTGGGACTGGGAAGAGATTTGCTATGAAAATCTAAACACAGAGAAACCAGTTGCTGGTTAATTTTCCCATCTGAANCAGCCACAGTATATATTTGTTTTTTAAAAAATTTAAAAATTTTAAAGTTTACTTACAAAGTCTTTCTTTGGTAGAGTTTGTTTCACAGTTCCATTTGAAAAAGGATCATTTTGATGTATAGAATCATAGAATCATTATTATGGTTAGAAAGGGCCTCTAGGATCATCAAGACCAACCTTCAGCTTGGGTCAGGCTCTAGCAGCTGGGAAGGATGCAGTGAGCATGCAAAACATACAATGACATCAAGGCCTTATGCTATAAAAGTCACCTCTGAACAGCTCGTGTANTCTGTCTTTTCTGAACTGGGGTGTCCAAAACTGAACACAGTACTCGAGGTGGGGTCTCACCAGTGCAGAGTAGAGGGGGAGGAGATCCTCCCTTGATCTTCTGGCCACACTTCTCTTAATGCATTCCAGGATGTCATTAAGCAAAGAACTTCCTCCCTCCAGAATTCCTCTGTGGTCTTGGAGACCCGAGACTCCTGGTAGCTGGCCTTAGAAATAAAGAACGAGGCAAAGGTGGCATTCAGTAACTCAGCTTTCTCTCTGTCCTTGGTCACCAGGGCACTCACTTCATCCAGTAGTGGGCCTACATTACCTCTAGGCTTCTTTTTGCCTCCAACATACTTGTAGAAGCTTTTCTTGTTGTCCTAGACCTCCACTGCAAGCTTAATTTCAAGGGAGGCCTTAGCTTTCCTTGTTGCATCCTTTGACAACCTCCCTATATTCTTCCCAGGTGTCCTGTCCCTCCTTCCATGTTTTATATATTTCCCTCTTCCACTGAAGTTTTACCAACAGTTCCCTGCTCAACCATGCAGGTCTCCTAACTCTATTACTAGATTTCCTACTCTTTGGGATACACTGATCCTGAGCCTGGAGGAAATGGCATTTGAATATTAGCCAGCTTGCTTGAGTCCCCTTGCCCTCAGGGCCCTATCCCTTGGGACTTTTCCAAGCAGTTCCATGAGATGGCCAAGGTTGGCCTTTCTGAAGTCCAGGGTAGGAATCCTGCCTGTGGCCCTGTGCCTACTGCCTGTAATTCTAAACTCCACCATTTCGTCGTCACTACAGCCAACGGTGCCTCCTACCTTCACATCCTCAACCAGTCCCTCTTTGTTCGTCAGTACAAGGTCCAGCATCACTCCTCTCTGTGTTGGCTTCTCCAACACCTGCATTAGGACATTACCATCAATGCTCTGGAGGAACCTGCTTGACTGAGCATGTATGGATGTGGAATTTTCCCAGCAAATGTCAGGTTAATTAAAGTCCCCCATGACAACCAGAGCCTGTGATTTCGAAGCTACTCCCAGCTGCTTGTAGAAGGCCTCATCAACTTCCTTTTCCTGATCAGGTGGCCTGTAGTAAACACCTACTACAGTGTCTGTCATATTAGTCTCACCTTTGATCTTTACCCACAAGCTTTCAACCTGCTCCTCATTGTCCTAAAGGACAGTTCAGGGCTGCTGAGATGTGAACTTGGCCTGAACTAGCCAGAGATTCCATCTCTCTCCACCAATCACAGAGGGAGCTGACAAACAATGTCTACTAGCAGTCGCTGTGAATGTATTGTTCTCCCTACAGGAGTCCCCAGTGAAAACCCTCAGGGGCTCCTGGGCTGGATCACAGGTGTGACCCCTTCATGCAGTTTTTATGTCTTATATCCTCACAACTTAGCAGATGCCTCTGTGGAATTGGTGGAATAAAGGCAATGCAAGGCAAGTACAGCAGGAGGAAAGCAGCAGATAATCTGCAATTTTCATCCCTGTCTTGAGGCCCCTACATTGCACCAGATCAAATGAAGCTCTTCAAGAAAAACAGTCCTTATTAATTTGATGACATGTGCACACAAAAGTTCTTCCCAGTGCCTCCCCCATAAGCTGAATAATAACCATCTGGTGGAGTAATTTTTATAAAGTAGAAATATGCCAGAATTTGCTTGGCAAGTTTTTAATCAAGCTGAAGGAGGCAAAACCACAAATTAAAGTCTCCTTCACTCCACAGGCCTGATTCATCCACAGACACCATCCCTCCTGTTGCTCTGGAGGAGGTAGGTGTCCCATGGGGAAAAAAACCCAGCCACAGTATATATTTGTTTTTTAAAGAATTTAAAAATTTTAAAGTTTACTTACAAAGTCTTTCTTTGGTAGAGTTTGTTTCACAGTTCCATTTGAAAAAGGATCATTTTGATGTATAGAATCATAGAATCATTATTATGGTTAGAAAGGGCCTCTAGGATCATCAAGACCAACCTTCAGCTTGGGTCAGGCTCTAGCAGCTGGGAAGGATGCAGTGAGCATGCAAAACATACAATGACATCAAGGCCTTATGCTATAAAAGTCACCTCTGAACAGCTCGTGTAGACTCTTACAACTCCTTTCCCAGGTTATAGACTCTTATAGTCAACATTATAGAGTCACAGTTGCAAAGACGCTCATATGTTCCCAGACCAACTTGGAGAGAACTAAATTACTAAGCCCTCTAGAGCTGCTACTTTGCTCACACAGGCAAGTGTCTGGATTTCTTTGTCTGCTATCACTTGCTCTTGAGCTCGAGTAGAAATAGTGTGTTCCTCTATCTGAACAGGCATGGTCTCTTTTTGTTCTGTAACGACAGTGCCACTAGACTCTTGCCTGAGAACTGGATCCACATGAGGAATGGAGCTGTCCTGCACTCATGCAAGGGTTCCTCCACATCACAGACAAGATTCCTCTAGAGTGGACCGTGGGTTATAGAAATTATCCATCTTCAGTTCAGCTCCTCCCTTTTCAACCAGTATTTACACTACCACTGCTGAATGATATGAAGGCAGCTAGATGAAAGCAGTCTCCAGTAACTGGCAGCATTCAACAGATAAAAGTGTTTGAAAAGATGTTGCGTTTGGCTGAAAGGTCAAGCCCCTGCTGTCTTTTTACCTTGATGATCAATTTGCCAGAGTTTGCATTTTGAGGATTTTAATCTCTTTGCCACACAAGAGAAACAATATTTCATTTAAGATAGAGGCCCTTTGTCAACACCCCTCCCACAGCAGGGTGTTGATTTCAATATTGCATGTCAGAATTAATCAATCTGGTTTTATTTCAAGGTTAGCTAAAGGAATTTTATTGCATGCGAGTAGAGAATTAATGTTACATGGTATAAATAGCATACCCACTCAAAGCAAAAAATGCCTTGGCCTCCAGAGTTAATGGAGAGGTCTCAGCACCCTGTAACAGATATTGCTAATCTTTTGTATGAATTTAAAAGAATGTAGAAATAATTTGACACCTGAAACAGGAAATGGGATTAACCTCTTTCCCCCTTTTTTTTCTCAGCTTTGGGAGGTGTCTACTCCAAGCAGCTGTATTTAAAGACTCTCTTAATATTTAAGTTATATAAAAAATCTACAAGTAGTTGATGAAAAGTTTTCCATATGTCCAATGACTTGGCTGATCATCTTTTTCCCTCCATAAAGTATATTAAGAAAGCTCTATTTGTACAGTCAGGAACACAACCCATTTAATGCATAAACCTCATCCACCTTGCTCACACGTAGATACAGTGACTGTATTTCTAATAGTCAAAACAAAAAAAACTTCTGTTTTAATGCTCTACTTGAACCCCAGAGAACAAAACTACCCTCACTTTGCATTTTGTAAGTGATGCTTCTTCCCAAGTCTGACTCCATAACCACACCAGCATGTTGCTTGATGGGAAATTTTTTCCAAGTAATGGACCATCTGACATAGTTATCAGGGAAATCCAAGAACATCATTAATATTTNTTTCAACCTGCTCCTCATTGTCCTAAAGGACAGTTCAGGGCTGCTGAGATGTGAACTTGGCCTGAACTAGCCAGAGATTCCATCTCTCTCCACCAATCACAGAGGGAGCTGACAAACAATGTCTACTAGCAGTCGCTGTGAATGTATTGTTCTCCCTACAGGAGTCCCCAGTGAAAACCCTCAGGGGCNTTCTACCAGAAAAGCCTTGACAGTGTCTTTGTTTATTCCTCTCTTTTCCTTCACCCTACACCCAAGTCATCTCACTGAATACTCACTCTGATGGGCTGCTAGATCCTGATAAAAACCAGGGACAGTCTAGGTTGCTTCAGGTATATTTCCTAAATTAATTTCTTAGTTGAATGAAGAAGAAAATTATTTGTTTGACGAACTGATAAGTGAGGGAAAATTCTAGGAATCCTAGAAGAAGTTACGAGGTTTTGGTTACATGATCTGGAAGCATCCCAGTGAATCAAGAGATCACCTTTCCCATTTACTGTTGACAGCACTGACAGAGTAATACCCATATTTTTGCAAATGTCTAGTGTGACAGAGATTTTCAAAGATAAATTTATGAGGACTGATCACAGAACAGGGTAGGTACTTTGCAGTAGTACAATTTTTCCTACTCCTCCCCCATAATACAACTGTATTCTCAATGTTAAGTGGAGCCAGGTGCTACTAACAGAGCATCTGCCTTGCTTAATATAAAAGTCCCAAGTGGCTGATGACACTTTTTGTTGTATTCTTAATTTCTGTATTTGCCTACAATGAGTAAGTTACAAAGGTAAAAACATGTAAATTTGAAGTAATTAAGGTGAAGTTACAATTAAAAAAAAATAAATTAAGATGTGTTTCATTAAAAGATTAATTTTTGTTCTTGGTTTCTGTGTTTGTTTTCTTTGTGTATTCTTGGAGAAAGTGTTGAAGAACCAGACCCCCCCCCCCCCATGTAATTAAATGGTTTGGGAGTTGTTTGAGAGAATGTCTCAAATTTAGATTAAAGGATTTAGTCTAATATTTTTATTGTTAGGAGGAGGAGTTCATTGATTTGTTCTGCTTCAGTTTGAAGTCGGTTGCATCCCTTTCTTAGTCTAATATGAAATTAGATATTATCTGTATTAGTAGTGGACTAAGATGCTTAGGAGGAAAACAGATGAAAAACATTTTCCTTCTTGCATTGATATCTTTCTCCTTGTCATGTGCATATCAGTTATTCTATAGACTGAAAAGTACTTTTGTTTCAGAAAAAGTGATAGAATTTTATGTGTGCCATAATATTATTCATCCTTCTAATATAACATTTGGAGAAACTCCCATAACACTAGATCACTTCTAAATGACTATATTATTTTTACAAATAAAATCTTTCATAAACCATTGTTCAGTTATTAATAAAAACTACGTAATTATGCATGCCATGATGTTGGTCTGCTATAAAAATATTAATTTTCATTGACTGATAGGAAATGTGATTGAAAAATGTACTTCTTTGTCATATGAAAAGTTATTATGTGAACTGAGGCAGTGAGTTTTATGAAGCTTTTCCATAACATTGATTTTGGTCATACACTCAGCAGAAAAAGCTCTGAGACTGGTGTTTGAAACTATATGAGATTAATAGAATCAGTAAGTTTGGAAATGACTTTCAAGAACATCAAGGCCAAAAATCTACTAAACATTACCAGGATCACTAAACCACGCCCTGAAGTGCCACATCTAGAAGGTTTTTTGAACCCCTCCAGAGATATGGTGACTCCACCCCCTCACTGGGCAGCCTGTTCAAAGGCCTCACCACTCTCTCAGGAAATACTTTTTTCCTCATGTCTAACCTAAACCTTCCCTGAAGCAACTTCAGCCCATTTTTTCTTGTCCTATCACATGGGACAAGAGGCCAATACTCACTTCACTCCAACCTCCCTTCAGTCAGATGCAGAGATCAATGAGGTCTCCCCTCAGCCTCCTCTGCTCCAGACTAACCAGCCTCAGTTCCCTCAGCTGCTCCTCACACGACTTGTTCTCCAGACCCCTCCCCATGTTCTTTGCCCTTCTCTGGACTCGTTCCAGCCCCTCAATGTCTTTCTGACCCTGTGCTGCCCAAACCTGACCCCAGTGCTCCAGCTGCAGCCTCCCCAGTGCCCAGTGCAGAGGTATCATGTCTGCCCTGCTCCTGCTGGGGACGCTCTTCCTGATCCAGGCCAAGGTGCCCTTGACCTTCTTGGCCACCTGGGCACACTGCTGGCTCCTAGAGACAATGAAAGGAGACAAGGAAGAATTAGAAGATCCCAGACCCCGATATTACTATTGGTCCAAACTGTCATATGAAGGGCTGTCAGGGTATAATTTCCCAGGGATTTCTTTGTCCAGGGTCACTCTTTGAAGGTCTTTTGATCTGTAGAGCTAATAAAAGTGAACTTTATAGAAGAGTTTTGTTTTTTGCTTACAGAATAAGTGGAAACCTAGAGTCACACCCTATTATGGTGGCTGATTTGCATAATTTCCGTGACAAAACAAAGTTTCAAGTGATACTTCAGGAGTTGGCTGAATCATTGAGCTTCATTAGCAATGTAATTGGTCTCTGGTTCAGATGGAAGAATTGCAAATATTCTATGCAGCATGGTAGAGATGATGTTTATATAAGGTTTCTTAAATATGCACATTTTGTCTACTTAATTGACTGTAAAATAATTATTCTGTGTTGTATAATTATGTTGTGGCAGGGAGCGAGGCTTCTAAACATTTCAAAGGCAAGTCAATACAGGCGCAGAATTAAGACATTATTCTCTCCTAAAATATACAATATAACAACAAAAGTGCTTTATCTTCACAGTGAAATCTTTGCATCAGACCTGAGGCTTTATTTAAGAAAATCCTCTTTAAGTTTTCTTCCTATTGTCTTCTAACCTTCCTTATGTTATTTTAATTAAGCAATGCGGATGGAAACACACTTCAAACCACGGTCAGGAATGAGGATTAAGAACCCCATATGGCATCAGTGACTTCAGATAGATCCGAATATCTAAAGCTTGTCATGTAAGAATTTCTGTTGGTCAAAGAAGTAGGAACCTCCTGAGTGCAATTCAGGATGCTTGAGTTGGATGGCAAAAGTGGATGATGTGGCAATATCCCTTTGAGCTGTGGGCTGACCAGAGTTAAATATTGCCTGAAGGGAAGACAAGAGGGATTCCTCTTGTCTGAGAAATTTAGCCTAAGCCTGGGAGTGTCAGGGAGGGGGTTAGTTTGAGCGTGCATGAGAGGGAAGAAAGATGGACCGTGAATGTCCTCTCTTCCCTAAAGAACTCTCATTGGTGCGTCTTGCCTATGTCCTATGGGGAGGGTGCAGGTGGGTGGTTTACAGGGAAGTGACTTTTCCTTGCACTTAGACAGAAGCACAGTTAGTAGATGTCCTGCAGACTGAGCGGGGATGTTCAGCAGCACTTTATGCTTATTCTCCTATCTACTTTTTGATGACTTAGAGTAGTCACAGTGTCTGTTCCTAGTGAGGAATTGGGCACTGATGATCAGGGGAAACACGCTGAGAATCACAAAAGAAGTTTGTCAAAATCCTTTTTTTTTTTTTTCCTTGACTTATTTTCTTCTCTCAACCCCTCAACTAGAAGAAATTGCATTTTTCTTTGATATAGGATCCTTCCCTTGTGGGAGAAAAGCCAACTGGGGGCACCAAGCACAGTTGTATTTCACAAAAAAATGTAACAGACTGAGTCTGTTTTCCACAAACCTCCTCCCAATCTGACAATGTTGGTTTATTTGTGCAAGTATATTAAACCAAAAGCAGTGTTTCTTCACATAACTGTTGCCACATTGACCTCAATAAAAGGTTCACTGGGTCTTGTATCCTCTAACTGGATGCTTAGGGAGGCACAGAGTGCTGAACAATAGTCCTATTTTTCAACTTGCTTTCCAGCATCAAGAGGTATTAGGTCTTTCCAGTTTTAAATCTTTTCTTGCCTTAGTAGTGTTCCCTGGAAGCCACATACTATGGACCATAACATTCTAACTCCTGAAAGCTTTTTTTGATTCTTGGTTTTTTTTTGTAAGATTTTACCTTCTTTCACCAAACTGCAAGAAAGACCCACCTAGTAACTTACTAGAATAATGTTCTGACCATCAGGAAATGTGCATTCATGGAATGAGGGCTGTCTCTGCTTATGATGGGTACATGGGGGTCTGAATGATATCATCATGTTAAGAAGAGAAAATTAGAAGATGGGGCAGTGAGAATAGCTGCATTCTACGTTATTTTTTGCTATGAAGATCTATTACCACTTTCTTTCCCCTCCTGAAAGGCTTGGCAGGCAATGTTCCTCTGGGAAACTCTGCATAACAGTGAGCCTACCAGGATCTGGACATGATGGGAACAACTATCTTTTTTCCATTACAGAACCCAGCTGGAGAGAGATCTTTGGCACTGGAACTAGCATTGTCATTAAATCTCATGTCTGACTTGCATGCAGCTACATCGCGCTTCTGGGTGTCTCATTGCTGCACAAAAGAGAATGACTTGCCTGCCCAAAAAGGTGATTTTTTTGGACAAAAATATGTTTTTTTAAAAATGCAACATTGACAATGAAGCCTAAAAAATAATCTGTTATCATCATGTGGTTTTGAGCCCTGAATCTGAGAAAATATCTGTCCCTTTTCTAGTGAGCTAGATGTAGAACTGGTGAAAACTCTCTAAAAACCTTCAGGAGCAGAAACATCTGGAGCTCCACTAACAATGAGATGTGAGAACTGGAATATTAGTAACACTTTTAAATAGATAAGAATTGTCATAGGAAAGGAAAATCCTGATTTATTATTTTGATCAATAATAAATCACATTGCCCTTTCAGTAGCTATACTGAATACTTAATATTTGTCGCATATCCTAGATAATAGAATACCCCAAATACAGCCCATTAGCTTTAAGTACTGGAGGACTTTAGAAGAACAGTCTTTTTTATGTGAAAAAAAATGGGAGACAGATTTGATAAATTAATGGTCATGGAGGGTTTCACCAGCCCATCTTCTCTATTCTCCAAAATAAACACATTTTTTAAGATCAGAGTGTATGTCAAATGGAGTTCATAAAGTGGAAAATAACACTGTTTACTTTCATCAAATAAAATGTCAAAATTTATGGCTCTGCAACTCAGAAATCTCTCTGAATGCTACTGCGATTTTGTGTAATACTTTAGTAACCCAAACTAATAAAGCTATAGGCCAAGTTATTCCAGCAGTTCTTAATCAATTCTAAAATTTAAAAATCCTGAATTCACAATTTGAAGCAACACTCCAAGTTATTGACTGATGCACAAGGGAAAATGGTGTAAGTTGTCATAATTAAAAGAGATGGGAATTTGCTCTAAAGCCAGATGAGAAACCCAACCTGTATCAGGACTGTCATATACCTTGAAATAAGATGTGATGTCTTTAACCACCTTAACAAGAAGAAGAGACCCACAGGAAACAGTAATAAAATGGTCTTGTTTCAGTTTTGCTAACATATTTCATTACACCGTACCAGCTGAATTTCTGCAGTATTCATCCAGAAATCACCACAACTGTAGCATGTAATTTATCCCTGTTCTGACTGCATTGAGGCAGATTGGGACAAGTCTCCCATCTCCTCTTTCCAAGTAAAATGACCTTTAATATTGTGATAATGCATCTTCATCCACCACAAAACTTTTCGTATGTGTGCTTTTTTTTTCCCTATGCCTGACAGTGACCAAGAATGGCAATTACCACGATTTTTCCCTTAGTCTTTCAGTTCTTATCGACATGTCCATGACCATACCATTTAATAAAAATGGTAAAAAAAAATCAAGGTTACATCCAAAAATGCCCCTGCCTACTCCAGAAATCAGTAAAATGTAGTTTGGCAGGAGGTTATCGTATTTGGCTGTCGCATCAGGCATCAGGATTACATCCAGATTGTTAGGCAGGACAGGAAGGAATTATGTCTTTGGAGGTCCCTTCCAACCTCTAACATTCTGTGACTTTAGAAGAAAAAAAAAAAGGATTTCATGTCTGTTTCAGTTCCAGCTGATGTCAGCGTGAGGTTTGCCTCATATCAGTGGGAGCTGCTTCAGAGATGGAAAAAGGGAATGTGGAATCTGAGAAGAAACATGAAGTGGTTCAGGTATTTCAAGAAGATAGGGCAATAGACTCAGAAGTTTTGTATTTTGGAAGAGAATGAAAACATTACAGTAAGTGATCTTCAGATTTCATGGCTCTTTAGTCCTTCTACCTGCATTTATGAGACAATTTCTGCTATTTCAAAGAGTGACCACAAAATGCCACTGCTGGCATCTATGGCTTGAACCACCTCAAGTGCCTCTGCTTTACTTGATTGAAACAGTTCATTCTAGCTTTCAGCTGGCAATGAAGCACTGATTTCCTCAGTGGAGGGATCTTTTCCTTTATCCCTGAGCTGGTCATTTATGGTAACACTCATAATGTGCTGAGGCTTTTCAGATGTTCAGGATGTTTCAGGTGCTCTAATACAGGGAAACAAAGAGTTGGGGAGCAGCATTCAGGTATTTGTTTATTCTTATCCTTAAAATAGAAGCTACAACAGATGTCTGCTGTCAGCAAATTAAATGTTAGACATTAAAGAGTATTTGGGATCTCTGAAATAGGCAACCTTTTCAGTGAAGTGAAAGATGCTCTTTGCTCCCTAATTGAATTTTCAATTACATACAGGCTTTTACATCTGTATCAGGCTACCAGCTTCCTTTCATCAACTGGAGAGCATCTAACTATGGGGCATTCAACTGAATATGAACCATATTTCTTGTTGCAGACTCTTCACCTGGTTCCTGTGGCTGGTCTGTTTGACTGTATTGACTCACTAGCCAGCACATTAGGTCACTGCTTGAACTGTTCAGTGGAAGAAGTTGGTTGTTCATCTGTTGAACACAAGATGCTTTTGTCATTGAGTGAGGGAGCTGAGTAGAATCCAGGTAGTAACTGTGTAATTACTTCTTCTCTTCCTCTAGTGTGGAAACAAAGATATTTATGTGTAATCCAAGTCCCCATGCTTACACAGAAAGTTTAGAGTGAAATCAGCATGACCACTGTTCACAAGATCATGAGGAAACAAGATGAAGAGCCAAATGTTGGTGAACTGAGTTCTACTGAGAAAGAAAGATCTTTTTTTCTCCAAAATGGAAAAAAAAAAAA
>VYZU01052942.1:0-15155 GCA_013401355.1 Ceyx cyanopectus | reverse complement strand
TATATTGAATAATACTGGACCCAGTACTGACCTTTGCGGTACTCCACTAGTTACAGGCCTCCAGCCAGACTCTGCTCCACTGACCACAACTCTCTGAGATCTATTCTTCAACCACTTCCCAATCCACCTTATTACACCGTAACTAAACCCACACGTCTCAAGCTTGGCTGTGAGGATCCCGTGGGATACAGTATCAAAAGCCTTGCTGAAGTTTTATTCTATAAATTTAATGTGCTGAGCAGATGGAGATCCTTAAAGAGCTAAATGCTGAGTCAGCTGTGTTTTTTACTACCTGACTCTCTAACTACAGCTCCTGTTTCTCTTCTCTAGTCTGTAGTAAGAGTACCCACCCACTATGAGAGCAACAATCACCAGGCTGACTTCCATGACTTTCCTTTCTCTCCAGTAATGTATCTCTATCTGCTACAAGCCCAGAAATGGACCATCAATTGGCCAGGAGGCAACAGAAAGGAGACATGAATGCGGGTCCATTTTCTTTCTCTATGCTATAGCTAGGAATTCTGTTAGCATTGTTACTAGAGATAATATAGTACCTGCGCTTTCTACTACTGAAGTCTGAGCAGAGATGAGCCACCAGCTCCACCCACATGTGCATACACAAACTCATCTTCAAACTCCCTGTTTAATCAGTGTAGGTAATTACTGACTGGTAGTTATATGGCATTGAGATTCTGTTGGCCATATTTCTCCCATTTCAAGACGCATTATAGAGTTGCAGGAAGACAGGAAAGGGATTGCAGCCAATTGCAGGCCAGAGTGTGCATAACATACCCTCTAAAATGAGTCTGACACTTATCAGCAATGCAACAGAGTGCAGAATTTCAAGTGTGAGAAAATAAGTTTGGGTCCAGAAAATGTGGGCCTGTGTGATTACACATTTCACCAAACAGAATGGTTCCATTAATATTAAACACTCAAATTGGAGATCTGTGACTCAAGGAAAGATAGCAAGTTTATTATTAATCAGTCAGAAGTGCTGTTTAGAGTTCTGCAAAAGAGAAGTAAATGAAATGGCCTCTTTCCATGCATGATCTTTGACCATAAATCATTATTGTAAACTGATGCTAAACACTGTAAGTATTTTTCATTTTTTACCTTGGGATTAAAACTCATCCTTTTGTGGTGAACTTTCTCAGAAGCACTAAAGACTGAGAGATGGAAAGCTTAACTTACTAGGCTGTAGCCATGAGAAGAAATTCAAGACACACAGAGCTCTGAGTCTGACCTGTCCATACTCTGTCACAATGTGCTTGCTTCAGAAAATGTCAGAAGTGTTTAATGTACACTCTCATTTCCCAAAATCAAAGCCATCCATGCTGAAATCTGTGTGGATCTTGTCATTTGGAAGCACTTGCACTGTACAGAGCAGAATAATTCTGTCACAGATATGCACAACCATATGGACTAAACCTTTCTTTCTCCTTTTAAGTCCTGGGTGTTTCCATTTGTACACAGCACATTGTGAAGCTCCACCTTTTCATATTATTAGCATACCTGGAGGAAATTATTTTTGCAATTATCAGATGCTTCAGATTCACTCTGACATTTAATCAACTACAAACACAGCTTATTGCTTGATGTGTTCAAGTGCCATGAACATTATCCCTTAAATAACACATCTTGTTTTNAGCCAATTTTGAGAGAGAGGTCAGGCTTCAAAAGTCTTATCCATCAATGCTATGTGTTTGCTGTTATATCAATAGTCTGTATAATTTAAAATAATTTGAGAGGAGACCTTACTGCTCTCTGCAGCTGTCTGAGGGGAGGTTGCAGTAAGGTGTTGATCTCTTCTCCCAGGTGACCGGTGATAGGATGACAAGGAATGGCCTCAAAATGCATCAGGGGAGGTTTAGGTTGGACATGAGGAAAAATGTCCTTGCTGAGAGAGTGGTGAGGCCTTGGAACAGGCTGCCCAGGGAGGGGGTGGAGTCACCATCCCTGGAGGTGCTCAAACAATGTCTAGATGTGGCACTTCAAATGTAGACATGATTTAGTGGTCCTGATAATGTTCAGAAGATGGTTTGACTTGATGATCCTTAAGAACCTTTCCAACTAATGATTCTATGAGTGCACTCATCGGGCACAGTAAAGCTGGGAAAGCAAATACTGATCTACTCTATGCTATGGATGGTATAATCTAAACTGGAAGACACATACTAGGGATCCATTCCAATAATTCCTACATGATGTGCTCAAATATAATTGCCTGGCTGACCAAATGGGAACACAGACTCCTTGTTCTGCCGAGCCCAGTGGTCCTCTGTACTGTGGCTACTGGGGAGTCCATGGACCATTTGCAAGCCTAGAGAAGTCAATTAAAGACAAACTGGCTTTCAGTAAACTATATTAATTTAACAGCAACCCATGTCTCCACTGGAAAATCTAGATGCATTGCAACTCAGAGATGGATGAAAACGACCTGTCTAATTCAGTATGGTCCCCTTCCAGAATTGCCATCCCTAGAAATTGTTATAACCAGAAGTGCTCACTGGATTACAACACAGTGTGGAGGATTCCTTGAAACTTGCTGTCAGGTCAATGCTCTAATGATGTTTAAGACATCAATTCAGCAAACATGCATTGAGACTTGAAGGATGTATTCTTTACCACTGAAGTCTGAAAGTACAGCTGGGCAAATTCTTTTCAGAAGATAGTAAGGTCAAAAACGTGGTTTCATTAATTCTTGGGCTGAAGTTGACAAATTGTGTTGAGGAAGAAATTTTAGCCTGTAACATCAAATCATTTCAATGCTTTCTAAAGTAGCGCTTTCCACCTTTTATTCAAGATGGAAAAAGAAAAATCAAACAACAACCTGAAGCCCTAGGAGAATTTCTTTACTTTGAGACTTGCTCTTGCAAATATGCTCCATGGTTTCCTGCTGGATTTTTGGTTTAATAGAAGTTTGGTTTCAACTTGACCAAACTAACACTTTCCTTTATACTACACCACCACCCTTTTTTTGTCTTTGTTCTTTGCATTCATTTCCACTGTATTCATACTGCAACCATGATATAATAGAATTTCAAAACCTACCAAGCCATAAATGAAAAGTCAAATATGCTAATGTTAATAATTCTACGATGTTTACAGGCAGGATTAAAATGCAGCAATTCCTTTGATGAAGGAAAAAAGGCTGATCAGCCCCCACAGCCAAGTTTATTCATCACCATAGTTTTTTTGTAGGGGAAGTTAGTTTTACTCAGCAATATTATCTCACACGTGCAGGCTGGAGACATTCATTGCACTGATTTTTTTCTTCACCTGACTTAATCCCAGCTCATATCTCCGTTCATGGCTCTCTGTAGTGGATTCATTCTTGTAAATACGTATTTATGACTCTCTGGCCACCTATTGAAGTTGCTTTTGTAGTCACAATGCTTAATAAGAATCATCTGGAGAGACACAACTCATCACTAGTCCCTGTTCTGGGAATTCACTCAAGAGTAACATCCATAACCAGATGTTCCAGAATATATAGAAATGGTTTCGCCTTGAATTGTACTTCTTGCATGTATTTTTTCTCTCCCTTGGACATGCTGATGACCTTCAAGCTTTAGATCTCATTTCAGACTAGTTCTTCAAGCTATTTATTGTGCTTTGTAGGAGAATGCAGCTTGATCCATCATTGTAGCTCTGATATGCAAAATAACATTTCTTCTTCCTTCCAAAAAAGAGGAAGTCAGATGGGATTTATTTTGGGAGCTTCACTAAATAACTTAAAATAATCTTTAAATAAAGATATTTTTACATTATTAAAAAAAAAAAAAAGCTAAAAAGCAATTTGTTTTTTGAGGGGTTTTTTCCACCTAGGGGTTTAAAGGGGGGGACANAACAGCATTTTGGTTTTATTTTCATAATGGAACACAGTAAGTGAGATTCTCTGTAGTGCTTTTTTTTGATCTATCAAAATCTACTCTAGCCAATTTTGAGAGAGAGGTCAGGCTTCAAAAGTCTTATCCATCAATGCTATGTGTTTGCTGTTATATCAATAGTCTGTATAATTTAAAATAATTTGAGAGGAGACCTTACTGCTCTCTGCAGCTGTCTGAGGGGAGGTTGCAGTAAGGTGTTGATCTCTTCTCCCAGGTGACCGGTGATAGGATGACAAGGAATGGCCTCAAAATGCATCAGGGGAGGTTTAGGTTGGACATGAGGAAAAATGTCCTTGCTGAGAGAGTGGTGAGGCCTTGGAACAGGCTGCCCAGGGAGGGGGTGGAGTCACCATCCCTGGAGGTGCTCAAACAATGTCTAGATGTGGCACTTCAAATGTAGACGGATTTAGTGGTCCTGATAATGTTCAGAAGATGGTTTGACTTGATGATCCTTAAGAACCTTTCCAACTAATGATTCTATGAGTGCACTCATCGGGCACAGTAAAGCTGGGAAAGCAAATACTGATCTACTCTATGCTATGGATGGTATAATCTAAACTGGAAGACACATACTAGGGATCCATTCCAATAATTCCTACATGATGTGCTCAAATATAATTGCCTGGCTGACCAAATGGGAACACAGACTCCTTGTTCTGCCGAGCCCAGTGGTCCTCTGTACTGTGGCTACTGGGGAGTCCATGGACCATTTGCAAGCCTAGAGAAGTCAATTAAAGACAAACTGGCTTTCAGTAAACTATATTAATTTAACAGCAACCCATGTCTCCACTGGAAAATCTAGATGCATTGCAACTCAGAGATGGATGAAAACGACCTGTCTAATTCAGTATGGTCCCCTTCCAGAATTGCCATCCCTAGAAATTGTTATAACCAGAAGTGCTCACTGGATTACAACACAGTGTGGAGGATTCCTTGAAACTTGCTGTCAGGTCAATGCTCTAATGATGTTTAAGACATCAATTCAGCAAACATGCATTGAGACTTGAAGGATGTATTCTTTACCACTGAAGTCTGAAAGTACAGCTGGGCAAATTCTTTTCAGAAGATAGTAAGGTCAAAAACGTGGTTTCATTAATTCTTGGGCTGAAGTTGACAAATTGTGTTGAGGAAGAAATTTTAGCCTGTAACATCAAATCATTTCAATGCTTTCTAAAGTAGCGCTTTCCACCTTTTATTCAAGATGGAAAAAGAAAAATCAAACAACAACCTGAAGCCCTAGGAGAATTTCTTTACTTTGAGACTTGCTCTTGCAAATATGCTCCATGGTTTCCTGCTGGATTTTTGGTTTAATAGAAGTTTGGTTTCAACTTGACCAAACTAACACTTTCCTTTATACTACACCACCACCCTTTTTTTGTCTTTGTTCTTTGCATTCATTTCCACTGTATTCATACTGCAACCATGATATAATAGAATTTCAAAACCTACCAAGCCATAAATGAAAAGTCAAATATGCTAATGTTAATAATTCTACGATGTTTACAGGCAGGATTAAAATGCAGCAATTCCTTTGATGAAGGAAAAAAGGCTGATCAGCCCCCACAGCCAAGTTTATTCATCACCATAGTTTTTTTGTAGGGGAAGTTAGTTTTACTCAGCAATATTATCTCACACGTGCAGGCTGGAGACATTCATTGCACTGATTTTTTTCTTCACCTGACTTAATCCCAGCTCATATCTCCGTTCATGGCTCTCTGTAGTGGATTCATTCTTGTAAATACGTATTTATGACTCTCTGGCCACCTATTGAAGTTGCTTTTGTAGTCACAATGCTTAATAAGAATCATCTGGAGAGACACAACTCATCACTAGTCCCTGTTCTGGGAATTCACTCAAGAGTAACATCCATAACCAGATGTTCCAGAATATATAGAAATGGTTTCGCCTTGAATTGTACTTCTTGCATGTATTTTTTCTCTCCCTTGGACATGCTGATGACCTTCAAGCTTTAGATCTCATTTCAGACTAGTTCTTCAAGCTATTTATTGTGCTTNTGTTTTCATACTTGCTAATTTTGCAGATGCTGACAATCTGTATTGTAATATAGTCAATTTATTATCCACATTATAAATATCAAGAATCACAAGGTTAAGAACATGGAATCTCTTACAGTCTCTGATGCATTCCAGTTTGTATTTATTACTAATGCTTTAATTTGAGAACTTCAATATACTGATCTTATTAAATCTTATTAAATAAAATGCATATGGGTAAAGGAGAGATATACTAGATGATAGAAAGATCTTGTGCTCAGTCCTTCTGAAAATATTAGTTTTTCTTCCCTGGTCTTTTATATAGCTGTTCTAAGTCATGATTCAAAGAGAGGAGTTGATCATCATCAAAATCCCGTATAGGAAGCAGTGCCATGAAAGGTGCTTATATTGACTGATGTAAATGAATCTTTTTCTCAGATTAGCAGATTTTTTTTTTTCTTTAATGCATTAATATTTATGTTGTGCTCCTTATTTACTAGCATATTACTGTATATCCTACTCTTTCATTACCAAACATGATTCAGGTTTCCAGGAGTATCTGTTGGAGCTAGACACCCAGATCATGGAAAAGCAAAGCAGTCTGCTTTGATCCTCAGAGATCCTCTCACAGCTGTGATTTTGAAAGCTGGTAACCACCAAATCAGCTACAGCTTCTGTAGTTCACAAGTCTTTTCAGCCTCAGCAGCTGCATGGTCACAGCAGGTTTATTCTTTCATGTATCTATTCTTTTTATAAAAAAAACCTTTAGAATAAAAATGCTATTTGTGCAGGTGTTCATAGAAACAGGGAATATCACTGCAGTCAGTGTGAATTTGGGCATAGAATGCATAGGGATCAGCTTTCTGCTTTCTTACTTTAACTTTTCTTTGACACTACTTAAAGTAAATCTCACCAGTACCCTCAGAAAGCCCCAATGGCAAAGACACAAGTTTCAAATCATAAACCCCTTCCAGTCCAGTGCCATTTGCACAACCACCACAGCCGCCTCNAATTCTTGGGCTGAAGTTGACAAATTGTGTTGAGGAAGAAATTTTAGCCTGTAACATCAAATCATTTCAATGCTTTCTAAAGTAGCGCTTTCCACCTTTTATTCAAGATGGAAAAAGAAAAATCAAACAACAACCTGAAGCCCTAGGAGAATTTCTTTACTTTGAGACTTGCTCTTGCAAATATGCTCCATGGTTTCCTGCTGGATTTTTGGTTTAATAGAAGTTTGGTTTCAACTTGACCAAACTAACACTTTCCTTTATACTACACCACCACCCTTTTTTTGTCTTTGTTCTTTGCATTCATTTCCACTGTATTCATACTGCAACCATGATATAATAGAATTTCAAAACCTACCAAGCCATAAATGAAAAGTCAAATATGCTAATGTTAATAATTCTACGATGTTTACAGGCAGGATTAAAATGCAGCAATTCCTTTGATGAAGGAAAAAAGGCTGATCAGCCCCCACAGCCAAGTTTATTCATCACCATAGTTTTTTTGTAGGGGAAGTTAGTTTTACTCAGCAATATTATCTCACACGTGCAGGCTGGAGACATTCATTGCACTGATTTTTTTCTTCACCTGACTTAATCCCAGCTCATATCTCCGTTCATGGCTCTCTGTAGTGGATTCATTCTTGTAAATACGTATTTATGACTCTCTGGCCACCTATTGAAGTTGCTTTTGTAGTCACAATGCTTAATAAGAATCATCTGGAGAGNAGATATTTTTACATTATTAAAAAAAAAAAAAAGGAAGAAGAAAAAACATTAACAAATACATGAAATGGAATATTCTGTTTTCATACTTGCTAATTTTGCAGATGCTGACAATCTGTATTGTAATATAGTCAATTTATTATCCACATTATAAATATCAAGAATCACAAGGTTAAGAACATGGAATCTCTTACAGTCTCTGATGCATTCCAGTTTGTATTTATTACTAATGCTTTAATTTGAGAACTTCAATATACTGATCTTATTAAATCTTATTAAATAAAATGCATATGGGTAAAGGAGAGATATACTAGATGATAGAAAGATCTTGTGCTCAGTCCTTCTGAAAATATTAGTTTTTCTTCCCTGGTCTTTTATATAGCTGTTCTAAGTCATGATTCAAAGAGAGGAGTTGATCATCATCAAAATCCCGTATAGGAAGCAGTGCCATGAAAGGTGCTTATATTGACTGATGTAAATGAATCTTTTTCTCAGATTAGCAGATTTTTTTTTTTCTTTAATGCATTAATATTTATGTTGTGCTCCTTATTTACTAGCATATTACTGTATATCCTACTCTTTCATTACCAAACATGATTCAGGTTTCCAGGAGTATCTGTTGGAGCTAGACACCCAGATCATGGAAAAGCAAAGCAGTCTGCTTTGATCCTCAGAGATCCTCTCACAGCTGTGATTTTGAAAGCTGGTAACCACCAAATCAGCTACAGCTTCTGTAGTTCACAAGTCTTTTCAGCCTCAGCAGCTGCATGGTCACAGCAGGTTTATTCTTTCATGTATCTATTCTTTTTATAAAAAAAACCTTTAGAATAAAAATGCTATTTGTGCAGGTGTTCATAGAAACAGGGAATATCACTGCAGTCAGTGTGAATTTGGGCATAGAATGCATAGGGATCAGCTTTCTGCTTTCTTACTTTAACTTTTCTTTGACACTACTTAAAGTAAATCTCACCAGTACCCTCAGAAAGCCCCAATGGCAAAGACACAAGTTTCAAATCATAAACCCCTTCCAGTCCAGTGCCATTTGCACAACCACCACAGCCGCCTCCTGCTGATTAACTAGTTTAGCACTCAAACCATCCCCTTAAAAGTCTGTGATAAAATGCTCTGCTTTCAATTATAGCAATTAGGCATATCTGTCATTTTAAATCTGATTCTGCATGCATCTCAAGATATTTAATCATTCAAGGTAGATCACCAAGTAGCTAGTTGAGTTAATTATTTAAATTATTTACAGTTCAGACACTTAATATGATACCTACATATTCCCATGTGTACCAGCATTTTCTGCTCATGTCTACAGTAGCCTGGCAAACCTACAGGGAAGCTTTGCTGACAGTTTTAGCAGTACAAGATCGGAACATTGTTAATTTGCTACTGCTGTGGCTTCTTCTGTCCTTGGGTAAAGCAGGTTGTCTTAAAGACCGTGGGTCTGGACAGTCAGATCAGAAAAAGGCAAGGCAGCTTCTGTACTTGGCTGAGAAACTGTGTTCAAGATAGCACTGGATGAATGAATCCCTTGATATGGAGAGGGCAAATATGAATGTGGCATCCATTCAAGAAAAGAAAATAACAATCCTCATGATCTTTAAGTCAGTCTTGTGATTTGAGAAGGGAGAAAAAGCTAACCTGTAATCTCTAATGTCCGGCGGTTGATGCTTATAATTAAGCTTCACGTCCATTAAGAATAATTTTGTCCTTCAAAATAAGATATGAAAGACGATTCCAGTGACGGTTTTCTTCCATACAATAAAGGCAGTAAAACATTAGGTTCATAAAGGTCACTATCACTTAGCAGAGGAGGGATGGATTTCTATTCCTGGCTTTCCTTCCCTTCTCTGCTTTTGAATGAATCACGTGCTGACGTAATTTGAACTCAGAAGACACTTGATAAAACAATAAAGCTTTTGCTTACCCTACTGTACTTTCAGACTACATTTGATTGACAGAGACTTTGCTATTTACAGACAGGTGGGTGACACAATCCACCCCTGCAGGTTTTTGCAAAGGCTCAGGAATGTTGAAAGGGTTGGGAACAACATGAATCTTTCCCCCTTATCTGTGCATCTCGGGGCTGGGGGCAAAGAATATGTCTGCCACAGCTTTTTCTGCCCTTTTTCTGATCTGCAGCAATTCTCCAGCAAGCAAGTGCATGTTATAAACCAGCCCTTCCTCACTACAGTGCAAACAGACCACCTTTTAATTTCTTACATGCAAAACTGCATTTTTTAACAAGTATTTAGCATACTTTTTTTTCCAAGTGGTGATGGCAGGCAGTTCATTAAGATGCATATTGATCTGAGTGTTTTCCACTTACAGTTGAACTAAGGTATCATTGGCCAAAAGCCAGATGTGAACTTAGGAAGTAAGGTGGCATGTTCAGCACATCCCAAGTCCTGTAATAAACTCACAAAACTATGTATTGCAAGGTTGACATGAGCTTGGGAGAAGGGCTCAAGCTGAAAAGTTATGATCTTCATTTTCACTATTAGAATAATATATATTTCAACATCTTTTGAAGACAAATATTCAATCAGTTCTAATTTGTGTTTTCTGCAGTAAATGTAACTAGTTTCTAGTTGCAACTTTATGTTTCCTTTAGAGGAAATGAAACAAAAAGTCTCAGGCTGAGACTCTGAACAGATCTAACATTGGTCTATGTCTGATCCTGCTGACGCAAACAGAAGCCTTACTTCTGATTTCCCAGGGGTCAGTGCTGGGTCCAATCTTATTCAGCATCTTAATCAACAACATGGATGAAGGCACAGAGTGCACCCTCAGCAAGTTTGCTGATGATATGATACTGGGAGGAGTGGCTGAGACACTGGAAGACTGTGTTGCCATCCAGTGAGATCTGGAAAGGATGGAATGCTGGGTAAAGGGGAACCTACTGAAGATCAACAAGGAAAAGTATGGAGTCCTGCACCTGGGAAGTAATAACACCAGGAACCGGAGCAGGTGAGGGGTGACCTTCTGGAAAGAAGGTCCACAGAGAGGGACCTTGGAATCCTGGTGCACAATTACACAGAATTACTGTTGAGTCTGGAATAGACCATTTAGATCATCAAGTCCAGCCTAAGACCTAACACCATGTCACCCAGCTAGACCAATAAAACATTAGGCAGTAAACCTTAGGTTCCATGAGACAGCAATGGGTCCTTGTGGCCAATAAAACAAATGGTCTTCTCCTGTGATGCATAAAGAAGAGTGTGGCCAGCAGGTCAAGGGAGGTTCTCCTGCCCCTTTGCACTAGTGAGACCACACCTGGAATATTATGTCCAGTTCTGGGCTCCCCAGTTCAAAAGGGACAGGGAAATACTGGAGAGAGTCCAAGAGAGGCTATGAGAATGATGGAGGGACTGGAATATCTCTCTTGTGAGGAAAGGCTGAGAGCCCTGGGGCTGTTCAGCCTGGAGAAGAGCAGTCTGAGAGGGGAGCTGATGGATGGTGACAAATCTCTGCAGGGTGGGGTCAGCAGAATGGGCCAGGCTCTTGTCAGTGGTGCCCTGGGATAGGTCAATGGGCAATGGGCACAAACTGGAACATGGGAAGTTCCACCTCAACATGAGGAACTTCTTCATGGTGAGGGTGCCAGAGCCTGGCAGAGGCTGCCCAGAGAGGTTGTGAAGTCTCCTTCTCTGGAGACTTTCCAACCCCACCTGGCTCTGTTCCTGTGTGGACTGTCCTGGGTGATCCTGCTCTGGCAGGAGGTTGAACCCATGATCTCCAGAGGTCCCTTCCAACCCCTACCATTCTATAGTTCTATAATGCTATGTGTCTCCAGAGCTAAATCATGTCAAGACATCTTTTTGGTGTCCTTGGCCAAGGAGCTTGAGTGGTTTTCCTTCTTCCAACAAAGAGGTCTCCCGGATGGAGCCTGATGTACTTTTATTTTCCGTAAGTAATATTTTCAAATAGACAGTCCAATATCCTTTGGAAAAAAAAAATCCATCTTTTTTTTCTACAGCACTTTCTCAGATAACTCTAATTTCCCTGTAAAATGTATAATAAGCAACAACATTTATTCCAGTATACATTTTGACATACAGAAAAACTTCTAAGGAATAAAAGCTGTTCCCTTGCTTCTGGTCAAGTACGAAATGCCTATTATGAATTTCCACTTTCTGTGTGTGACTATTCTTTGATTTCAGCTTTACCCTGAAAATTATGCACGCAATCCCTAAATAATTCAAAAGAAATATGTTGGTTAATTGAGAATCAATGAGCAAGGAAAAACCATCAGCCTCAGCAGGAGCAAATGGTCTGCTGGGAAGAAATGATGGCTTTGTTTCTCAAAAAGACCAAAAGGGAAAGCAATAGCACAGTTAAGAGAACACTGAGCAGAGGAATTCACCTAGTCTTTGACACACCTTATATTGCCATCTACCTCTTAAAATTTTTAAAAAAAAAACAACAAAAAAAAAAATCAAACCCAAAAAAACAACAGCAAGAATAAATTAAGTAAATTAAATAAAATAAATCTATGTTAAATGTCCTTTGGACAGTGAAATACTTCAGCTTTCCTAAATAGGGGATATGATCATCTGAAGCATTTCTGTTGCTAAGAAACTTGCTAACACTAAAGCCAGGACAATGCATTCATCAGGCTCCTGTATTTGTTAAGGCATCCTCCTAGTGCTCTGTGCCTTCTGTGCTCTTGTGAATTAGCTGGAGGTTGAAGCTAACAAGCTGGTTTCATGCTCTGAAGTAGCTGCAAACAGCAAACTAACCATTTCACCTCTGTACAAGTTCCCAAGAATAGGGTTGTCTGGGTCAGTGAAGTAAAGCTTTGGTTCCTCATAACAGATATTTTCTCCCAAAGAGAACAGAACTGAAAAATATGAAGTAGTTATTTCAGTGATTTTACACAAAACAGTCCTGCAGAACTTAAGTGTTCATCATTTGTCTGTAGCTGGGCAGAGCTCCACACACTTCATTCAATCAGATAATTTAATAGAGAATGAAACTTTTTAAACCACAGCGTCAAATGCCAAAAAATGTGGAAAAGAAAAAGCACAGTATGGGCTGTATAAAGGGTTACTTAAAGGTAATATGATTTCCCAATATAGTGCTGATTACTGTGGCAGGTTCAAGGAGTTAACTGATGCATGCTTGAAGAAGTAGCAGCAGATTTTTCCAGAGACTGAGTGGGATACTAGTCTTTTAAGACTGGAAAGTTCACTTGTGTCTTTATTTTGAGAAAAACACCAGGGGATAGTAATCTGAACACAGGTCTGTTTGCCAGGAGTCCTTGATAGATGTATATTCTCTGCATGGTTTTTCACAAATTTTGCATTTCTTCCCTTAACTGGGGGTGGGGGATAATCAGGGCATTGTGAACAAAAAATGTATTGAGAATAATGTGTTTCAGTATACACAGTTTTTCAAAAGTTCAGTGATGTTCTTGTAATGGCTGAAATTTGGACCCATTTCCAATTATTCCCTGCTAGGAAAGGTATTTTATTTCTCTGGGGCCAGCACACACTGACCTGTACTCCTGTCTCCACATATGGTGTCCTTTTTCTAGAGAAACTCAGTAGCAGCAGAACACCCTGTGATTGATCTCCTTTGAATGTTAACAAGCAAAGAACATGCCATTAATAAAATCCAAAGTATGGAAATCTACCTGTCATCAGTATACTGTCATCAGTATAAGCCATAATTCCTCAAATCAAATCCCTCTGTGAAAGCAATGGTTGTTCACAGATCAATTTGTGGATTCAGAGTAAATCAAAACTGAAGTGCCCAGAAGCTAAACTTTAGGCCCATCTAATTGAAAATACATTTCTGTTTCTAGGTCATATTGTTCACACAGAGTAAGCATATGATTTGCTTATGCCCACAGCTACAGTTTGGAGTCACCATTTTTAAAATCTTTTAGCAGAAGTGGGTGCTTGGCATGGCTGTGGAAATGAGACATCACACACATATTTAGTGTACACCCAACCACACAGCTTGGTCCTTCAGAGATTTCTTTGTAACGGGGTGTTTTGGTCCTGAGTTGGCAACAGAACAAGATCTGTGCCTTGCAGTGGTGGGAAGAAGCAACAGATTGGTGGGACTGAGTGAGATAATGTCCAAAGGTTGAAGTGAAACCTGCTTCTGAAGCCTATTCTAACTCACATAGCAAAAGTTCCCCAATTGTTCCAGAGCCAAGGGACTTAGACTTAACAATGAGCCATGAATGATATGTAGTTTACAATTAACAAACCACCAGTGAGAGAATTTAAGATCAGAGGATCTCCTGGGTAACAATTTATTGAGGATGGTGGGGTTTTTTTATTGTTTTTCCAGCCAAAAATAAGACATTAGGAATATTGCCTGACTTAAATGGAAAAAAAAAAAAAAAAGCAATCAGCAAGTTCTTTAACTCCTAAACCATCATGAGTAGTCACAGAATCATAGAATCATTCAGATTGGAAAAGACCTTTAGGATCATCAAGCCCAATCATTAACCGTATCAATCATCTTCCACCATTCTGGTTCAATAGCTTTCTTTAAGAGTGGACTTGAAGAATGAAATGCAGTAGATTCACAGGTGGTGATCTTGTTTTCCAGCAGTGTTCCCCCTCCACCTCATGAAGGATTTAGGATTCCTATGCTTCCTAAACAGTGCAGGAAGAAAGACATAAAATTGGAAGCAGAAAATAATCCTTTACAAATTTTCTGTTAAAAATTAGCTTTTAGGAAACAGTGCCCTACATTTCTTCCAGTTACTCTTTCACAGAAAACAGGACAGACAGGAATTGTGCTTTTGCCACCTGAGTGCTCTGCCTGCTCTGCCCTCGACTGCTCCCTCTCCTGCTACTGCCAGTCCATGAATTGAATTCCCTTCTGCTAGATGGAAATATTCAACAGCTCAGCTACTCCAGCTCAGATATCCTCTTGGCAAGTGATTAGGGCATTTACCAAAGTGTCAGCTCTCCTCCTCCACCCTCTGCTTCGTACTGTTATTGACAGCTGTAACCTATAATCTATTACAGAATTTATGATCTATGGTCTATGTTTGAAGGAAAAATCTTGAGTCCAGAATTTTATCCTAAGCACAGGATAGATTTGAGGTCTATTTGCTTTTCAATTGCATTTGATTAAAAATTGTTTTCGTCTCAGTCCCCCCTCACCAGTATTTGGCATTGGCTACATTCCTCCACTACGTTCTCTGTTGAAATTCCTGGACTAAGACATGCAGAGGCCTCCTCTCCTGTTCTTATCTCAACATTGTGAGCATCTGTTCCTGGGACCTGGCTATGAAACTCTAAGGTGTTACACAAATCTGCTACAAAAAAAAATTAAATTACTTTTTTGGAGTTTGTTTTCCCTCTTTAAATTTGTAAAGATGATTTGGTGCATATGCTACAGTAACCTGTGCAAAGCCTTCTGTTGTCTGCACTATAGTGGTGAGGATGAACAAGCACTTCCCAGGGAATGTGAAAACACCAGATAATACCTGGTGTGCAACAGCCAGGGCATGCTGTAGATCATCTCTTACCATAGTGGATCACACCTTGAGTATTGTGTCC
>VYZU01052941.1:0-15727 GCA_013401355.1 Ceyx cyanopectus | reverse complement strand
CTGGACAAGTCTGACGTTATTTCTGAACATCTCAGCGCAGGAAACTGATAGTGGTAATGGAACAGAGAGGTAAAATCAGTGTTTCAAAAATAGTTTAAGATACACAAAAATTGATTCACACCTTGAGTCATTGACACTGGCATGTCATAAAGATGATGAATGCCATGCCTGGGTAGGCAGCCAGCCTTGTCACTGCAACAGCAACACCAAAAAAAATAATCAGTGCTCCAAAATGAAGGGATGAAATGTCTTGAAAACAATGGAGTGAATAGATTTCTAATATTGTTCTTAACTATCACAGAATGGCAATTGAATTCACCAAACAATCTGAAAAACAGAAGAGCAATCATGATGTAGGAAGACAGAATAGAAAAACTACTTAAGATGTTCTTGAATGAATGAAACTATATATGTACCAGTATAGGTTGAGGGCTGACCTCTTGGAAAGCAGCATAGGGAAAAGGGACCTGCATGTCCTGGGGGACAACAGGAGAACCATGAACCAGTAATGTGCCCTTGTGGCCAGGTAGACCAATGACATCTTGGTGTGTATGAGAAGAGGTGTGGTTAGTAGATTGAGAGAGGTTCTCCTCTCCATTTTGCCCCAGTGAGGCCACATTTGGATTATTGTGTCCACTTCTGGGAAGGAAGTTCAGTTCAAGAAGGGAATTGCTTGAGAGAGTCCAGTACAGAGCCACAAAGGTGATGCAGAGAGTGGAGCATCTCCCTTATAAGGAAAGGCTGAGGGAGCTGGGGCTCTTTAGCTTGGAGAAAAGGAGACTGAGGGGTGACCTCATTAATGTTTATAAGTTTATAAAATGTGAGTGTCAGGATGATGGAGCCAGGCTCTTCTCAGTGATGTCCAATGATAGGACAAAGGGCAGTGGGTGCAAGCTGGAACGTAGGAGGTTTTATGTAAACATAAGGAGAAACTTTGTCATGGTGAGGGCGACAAATCACTGGAACAGGCTGCGCAGGGAGATTGTGGAGTCTCCTTCTCTGGAGACATTAAAACCCCACCTGAGTCTGTTCATGTGTGATCTAATCTGAGTGATCCTGCTCTGGCAGGGGGTTTGGACTAGATGATCTTTCCAGGTACCTTCCAACCCCTAACATTCTGTGATTCTGTGATTATCTTACATTCACTGACCATTTTGGATGTTCTTGCATTGGAGGTAATCTTTGTTCTCAAAGGGAGTGCAGTTACAAGAGACCAAGATGCAAGTTTTGAGAACTATTATAGAGCACAACCTTCCTAATAGATGTGCTTTCACTTATAAACTGGATTAAGAAGCATTTAAGGAATGCTCAGTGTCAACAATACATCTCAGAAAGTCTTAGCTGGTCATATCCTTATCATGTTTCATCGTGTTCCTGGTTAGCAGCATCAACAGTTTTTTCATAAATGTATAAGGTATCTAGCTCCATGTTGCCAGGGTAGCCTTGGAAGATACAAGAAGATATAGCTCATCTGACAGACCTTTCAGCCTTGTGAGCCTGCTTGTTGCATCTCTCTTATGTGCAGCTGAGTCATGAGGACAGCATCTCCAATGGGATGACTGGTGAGGCACATGCTTATCCTCCATCTCTGCAGCACAGTTTTTCCTTAGCTGAACTGGTAACAGCCCAGTCCCACCACACAGACATGGTTGGAAGGAAGTAAACCACCACAAATTTCTATTCCTTTTTTTGCCCCATGGCAGGAGACAAGACACTGCACAGAGACTGTGACTGAGGAGACAGGGATGGTCTCTGCTGTGGATGGAACTTTTTATCTGGGAATGAGACATGTATCTTTGCACCACATACCCATCCGTGAGGATGGAGGGAAGTCTCTGTGTTCAGCAGAAAGGATTTAGAATACAAAGCAATACCATGTTGAAAGTAAGCTATGTCTTCCTATAAGAAGATTTTGCTTCTCAAAAAAATTGGACCATGAGGAATAAAACAAGTTTAATTAATGAAAATGAACTTCTATAGCTGCTGCTCTGCAGTGATTCAGATTAAAAAAAATATTCTAGCATGGGACAATAGCAGTGGAAAATCATTGTGAAAATTGTTCTAAAGACAGGAACTGAATGTCTTTCAATGAGTCTACAAAAAGAGAGCACTTAATTAGGTTTCAGTGTGTTACATAGCCCTTTTTTTGGTGTTATTAAACGCCTTTCTTATAATATGCCTGTCAACATACAAAAAAAATGAAAAACAAACCAACATACTTGTCTGATTCACTTTAGAATATTAGCTGCTTTGAGAAATACACTAATAACCTAACTAATATTTAACATTTCTATTACTGTTTCATATTTTGCTTAAAGACAAGTGGAAGCAGTTCTCCATTAGGAACTTAGTAGCTAAGACACACCTCTGAAATGACAGAAGCTTCCTCTTTCTAGTAAAGTTGATAAAAGCATATAATCTTTAAGGCACACTTATACTGAATTGCCTGTTTTCAATTTCTCTGCAAACATGGGATTATCTGCAGAAGGCAATATTCAGAGACAGCAGATTAACAATTTCCCAGGTGTTTTGAGACACTTCTTAGATTAATGTTAACCGGGGGACAATTTAGATACTAAATTAAACCAGGATCTAATTCCATTATAATTTCAGCAAAAACCTTCAGTTCAACTTGGTGAAGGTTTGGTGTATTTGGTGAGCACTTCAGGCTGCATAAAACCCCCTCAGCATAATACACCATGGCAGCTACTAATCCAAGAAGAGCACGTCTATACTGTGCAGTGGAAAGGGAATTCACATGGGCAGTGATTCCTGAGCTGGTGCTGACAGGTCTGGAGAGTCACAAAGTGCAAAACCACACAAAGCATACCTGCTTAGATCCAGAAGCAGTATAGTGTGTTCACACAGTGAAGCATTCAGTTGAATATAATTAAATAACTTTAGATCTCAGTAATTTTCTGGCCAGGAGCATTGGTTTTATCTCCAGGCTTCTGGTTATGGAGGGGGCTCACATAGAACAAGCCTGGGAGTGACATACTTTCAGCATCATTAGGATGACCTGAAACAGTTTCCTTCAATTCCCTTCTCATACCCAGGTTCTTCTGTGATTATCTGTGAAAAAGTCCTAGAATATCTCAGCATGCTGCAGACAACGAGGTCAGTGGAAAACTGTCTAGATACCCAGGCTCAGGGTGTTGTGATCAGAGGTACAAAATCCAGCTGGAAGACTTTGGCATCCATTAGGGATTGATAGTGAGCAAATGCTGCTTATAATTTTCATTAAAAACCTGGAAAATTGAATAGAACATTCCCTCAACAAGATCAGAAATGACAGCAAATCAGGGGGAATTTGGTCCATGTGCTAGAGAGTGGGTCTGCAGATAAGAGGGACCTCACCAGCTTGAAGAAATGGACCTGCAGCAACCTCATGAAGCTCAAAAAGGAAAAGGTGAACTCTTTCCGCTTGGGAGAATAACAACATGAAACAGAACAGGCTGGGGCCAGCTATCTGGGAAGCAGCTCTGCCAGAAGGCTCTTTTTGGGGTTACTGATAGCAAATTAATCCTGAGCCTGCAGTGTGCCCTTTCAAGAAGAAAGATTAGTTGCATATTGGGCTACATTAGCAAGAGTGTGGCCTGCAGCATGAGTGGTCCTATACTTTTATTCAGCACTTTTTCAGCCACTCACAATTGTGTCTAGTTTTGGGAATCCCGAGACAAGAGTAGTGTGACATACTGGAATAAGAGCAGCAAAGGACCATAAAGATGGTCAGGGGACTGGGACATGTGACAGGACAAGTTAGGAGAAGAGGCTGGGAGACCTGAGGTTGTTCAGATAGGGCTAAGAGAGATTTTTACCAGAGTCTTCAATTATCTATGGAAGATACAGATAGAACAAAGCCAGACACTTTTCAAAGGTGCTCAGTGACAGGGCAAGACACTGAACACAAGCTGGAACCCAGGAAATTCTTGCTACTTGACTGTGAAGGCAGTCATCATATGACCACCTGTGAAGGTGGTCAAACAGTAGAGTTTGTCTAGAGAGGTGATTAATTCTCCCTCATTACAGATACCTATAAATGAGCTGAACAAAGCTTTGTGCAACCTGTTTTAGTGCAGCCCACTGTGAACAGGAGAATGGAACAGAGAACTTTGGAGGTCCATCTAACAAAGTTGATCATGCAATTCTGTGTGCAACAAATACTTAAGACCCAAACAGGTGAATAAATGTGCCACCACAGGCACAACAACCAGTGTGTTGTTTTGTTGTGCTGTGGCCTCTTTTGCACATTCAGAATGAGTAACTTTTAAGCAGAAACATTGAGATAAAGGATAGATCTCCACTATGGAGCTGAATGCATGGTTCCAACAAGGACAGCAGGACTTGGATACAATTCAGAAGGAAAAAAAAGAAAGAATGGCTCAATCATTCTGTATAAGGATTTGAGAAGTGGTTTACATCTGACAAGCTCTTCACAGTTTTTATACTATTCATGTAATACAGCTTCATGGTCTCATCCCTGTCTAGTGTTTTCAGTCACATATTTCCCTCAGAACATAGAAACCCATAGAAAACCCAACTTATTATCTCTAAACTCTTCTGTCCTTTGAAATGGTGGTTTACATTTGGGATACCCATGCAGGTCTGGTCTCCCTTGTTTGTGCCCTCAGTCCTGATCCAAACTCCTGAGTATCAGGATGCTGCATATTCCAGACCTTGGCAATGCCCAAAAGGCTGGACCTTCTACCTGACAGTCCATGAAATGAGAGAGTTGAAGGGTTTTCTATCTTCTATACCTCGTTGTGGGGTTTGGGGCATGTGTGTTACAGCATACCTATTTCAGCTTGCTTATTATTTAATGTTTATCTCACAGGCAAGTGACTGATATTCCCCATAAGAAATTTCCTAATTTGAGTTCACTGACAGTAGCAATAAGGAAATAATTTGAAGAGCTTGTTTCTACTTGGCCCATTAAATTAAAGACAATCAAAAACATTGTTCAAAAAATGAACTCAGCCAATTCCTGTGCTTTTCCAAGCACCAATAAATCATATGTAACAGGGCAGGCTGTTAAATACAGTCAGTCAAGATGAAAAATAGGAGGTTGGTGTTATGACAGCTGTTACCAGCAGGTTTGTAGTGTAAAATGTGCTTCTTTTAGTTAGCTTCTGAAAAATCTAGACAACGCATCCTCAGCAGAAGAGAGAGGGATGAGCTAAGGTCAGTTGAGGATGAAAAGGTGATCACTACTGCTCATGCAGAGATGGAGAAAAGTCTACTGCTGCTTTGTTCCCCTTTGAAGTAGAGAATCTTTAGAGAGAATTAGACAGCTCCTACTCTACAGAATCCATCATATTCCCAGCTTTGCTCATTTTGTCACAATCAATGCATGCATGGATGAGTCATTACTCACTAAGGATATGACTAGTCATGGGTATCAGGAGGAAAGGCAGAAGAAGGCTTAGAGTGGCTCTGAAAACCCTTCCTTGGGGTCTTTTAAACTTGCAGACTGCATTAGTTAATTTACAAAATATGCCTGAGACCACCTGGAATCCAATTGAATGTGGCCAATCCCATTGAATTGTTAATGATATCTACAGCATGTTAGGATTTGTTTTGAAATAAAGACTCAATGTGTAATTTGTTAGCATGTTGTCAGTCTGAGGTGTGAAAGCAAATTGAAGCTTATCCCACTATACTGGCTTTTAAAGACTCAGAAAGGTACAGGCAAATACAAGCCTTGATTTTGTAGTAGCTCTTGAGAAGATGTCTCGGATAAGGTGTATTTAGCTCTGGTTCCTACATTAGCATTCAGCAATGAAGGGGGAATGGAGAAGTGACTTTGTCTGCTGTTTTTCCAAGTGATTGCTGAATGATTTAACATCTCTGGAGTGTTTTGCCTTGTACTTCTAATGACTTTGCCTTTTTTCCTTCTGTTTGGTTTGAAGCAGCCTGTGACTGTTAATTAGGAAATGTAAATACCTTTAGAGAACAATGCATTTGGATGTATTTTTCAACAGCAAATGCTATAACCACACTAGTAGAAAACATGAGTAAGTCTTTATGCTCATAGTTATCTTATGACCTGAAATATCCATTTCTGTATGAAGGTGTAGCTTTTAAAAGAGCGGAAATGCTAGAAGATTTGTAACCTTAAATGGAATGCAAATTCATATAAAAAGTGATAATTTGTGGTTTTGGATTCCAGCTACAGGAAAGACAACTCACTCTGCTAGCTCCTGTAGTGGAGGGGGTTGTCAGAGCTACTTGGAAGCTGTTCCTGGAAGCTAGTGGTGACTCCTGCTTTACCAGGAGCCTTTCTCTGGGAGGGTCAGTGCTAAAAGCCTTGATTATGCAGCCAACAGGAATAAAGCTGGTGTACGGACATTTAGCATAAAGTTAACTGGAGTACCGCATTTCCAGCCCGTGGGCAATAACTTGTGGAGGCAAGTTTATGGATGTGGCAGAAGGTGAGGACCCCCCTTGCTTGCTTCTCCTTCTCAGGTGCCTTTAAGAAATAGATACGAGGCACTCCTGGAAGACAATCAGTCTTCTTCTTGTAAGCAGTTGGAAGGTAGGGGAGTGGTAGATGGGGAGGCTTGGAGGCATGTCCCGCCTCATAGAGGTAGGCGACTCCTCCCCACACCTCCCCCTTCTCCCCCACTGCCCTGCTTTAAGGGGTATGGACCTCTTGAATTTGATTCTCCTTCTGATGATGATCCATCTGGTGATTCACCCACAGCTTCTCCTTCAGCCCCATGACTTAGGACTTCCTCAATGAGGAAGAAAAGAAGGGTAATCATAGTGGGCAAGTCTCTAATGAGGGAAACAGAGGGGCCGATCTACAGACCTGACCCAGCACACAGGGCAGTCTGCTGCCTCCTTAGGGGCTCAGGTTACAGACATTAAAAGAAAGCTGCCTGATCTGTTGCACCTCTCTGATTATTATCCTTTAGTAGTTATCCAGGTTGGTAATTACGAGGTTTCTGAGAGAAGTCCAAAGGCAATTAAGAAGGACTTTAGGGTGCTAGGGAGATTGGTTGAAGGTTTAGATGCACAGGTAGTTTTCTCATCAATCTCTCAAGTAGTGGGGAAGAATACAGATAGAGGGTGGAAAATACATGTCAGTAACACATGGTTGAGAGACTGGTGCCACCGTTGGAATTTTGGGATTTTTGATCATGGAGAGGTTTATAGGACACCTAGCCTGCTGGTGTCAGATGGGGTACATCTCTCTCATAGGGGAAGAAGACTTCTATCACAAGAATTGGCTGGGCTCATTGATCAAGCTTTAAACTAGATATGAAGGGGGAAAGGGGAAAAAACTGGCTCACAGGAAATAATCCAGGGACATTTGTGGGGTGCTGTGCCAGCTCCACTGCTAACTCAGGGTTTGTACCAGTCAGGAGGTACTGTAGCATTGCAAACTCGCTCAAATGCCTATACACAAATGCACACAGCATGGGAAACAAACAGGATGAACTAGAGATCTGTGTGCCATCTCAGGACCATGATCTCATTGCAACAACTGAGACATGGTGGGGCAGCTCTCATGACTGGAACACTGTCATGGATGGCTATGTCCTTTTTAGGAAGGATAGGCTGGCAAGACGAGGTGGTGGAGTTGCTCTCTATGTGAGAGAACAGTTAGAATGTAGTGAACTCTCTCTGGGGGACAACGGGTTTGTGGGTAAGAATTAAGGGGGAGAGTAATATAGGAGACATTGTAGTAGGTGTTTACTACAGGCCACCTGATCAGGATAAGGAAGCTGATGTGGCCTTCTACAAACAGCTGGAAGTAGCCTCTCAATCACAGGCTCTGGTTGTCATGGGGGACTTTCATTTCCCAGACATTTGTTTTTGAAACATATTTTTTAAACTCTAAATTCAGTATTTCTGTGAAATAACAAATTTGGAGTCCAAACTCTTTGTCATTTAAAAATGAATTTTCCCTGCGGGAACATTTCTAGAAATCAACTTGTTTTCGGAATGGTTTGCTTTTAACCAACTAACAACTGTTTCAAAAGAGAAGTGAAAGAACAAACCCCATTTTTTTAGAGAAACATTCAGCACAAACTGCAATTTGAGGACTGATGCCAGGGACAGCTCTTCCCTAAGATTTCTCTGTGGGTGGTGAGTTTAGCAGAACAAAAACAGTTTGCTCCTGCAGATTGTACTTTCTTTTGCCTGCTGTGTGCTTCATAAATCCCTTTCTGCTAAGGAGGGCCACAGAGAGGCCTCTGGGACCTTTCTGCTTATGAAGGAGAAGCTGAATAATCACTAGTTCCATGTACCCTTCTCCCCAGCCACTTCCCAGCAGGGCTGTGCTGTGTACTGACTCTTCCCTCGCTACACAACCCCTTTCTCATCTCCCTGGTCGCTGCATCGCTGCTCCTACCATAGGAGTGCTTGTAAACTGAAGGAGGGCCATTATCCTTGTGTGTCCCTCTTGCTAGTAATTCTACTTTTTTATCCTTGCCAAGATGTCTGTCTTCACCATTGCTCACAACCTGCTTCAGGCTCTGCTGATCTCCCACCTTCCCGAGCCAATGTCTACCATGCAGCCGTCCCCAAGGGGCATCACCATCTGCACCTGTGTCAGACTCTCACTGCTCTCCAAAGACCTTGTCTTGCCCTCTGGAGAACAGTGCTACTTACTGGGCTTCTTTTCTTTTCTTCTCTGATCTCTTTTCTTTCAACTGAGCTCTGATTGGGGAATTTTTTCCTCACTTTGTGATTAAGGTTAAGAGGCTGAACTAATTTCCCAGGCGTTCCTCATTGAAAATGTTTCAGAAACAGAAGTATTTCTATGCCCCTTGTTACTGCTGAAAGCATAAGTAAAACACACTTTCCCTACCATTGTCTGTTTGATATTTGACATAGCAAAATTTACAAAGGAGCTTGGTATACGTGCCCTTTGTGCATTATATTTTATTTTGAAAACCACAGAGAAAACAAAGCCTCATTGTCATGAAAAAGCGATGTTTTATTCTGTTAACATATGAACTCTTACCTTACGAAACAAGTTCTGATACTGTCTCAAAGATTCCATCTTGGATTGATTTTACTTGATTCTTAGTAATGAAATGGCACCATAAACTTATTTTATGTGATGGCCTGTAGTAAATATGGTATAGTAGGTGGCAATCACAAGAAATATGTATCTTCAGTCACCTCACTGTGAAAAGTATTGATCACAAATGAGAATCATAGCCCCAACATGTCCAATTTACAAACAGCAGAGAAATTGGAGATGGACAAAAATAAAAGCCTGAATAAGAGTTCAGTCTTTACTTGATGACTGATGGCGTGATTTGCCTATGAACAATGGAGGGAGTCGAAGGTCTTAGACCTTCTCCTCTGCCATACTTCAAAGAAGTTGGACCCAGGGTTTGTATGTGTACATGTGCTTTTCACAGAAGCACTCTGCAAGAGAATGCTGAGAGATGGTGACAGAAAATACAGAGCTCAACTCCTTGTGTGTGGCAAATGCTGCATCTGCAGCTCGATCCTTGCAAATCCTAATGCAGACAGAAGCAGGAGGGTGAATGATGCATCAAAAATAAGCCTGATACTGCAACTGTGACCAGCCAGGGCTTTGGAGAGGGCAGAAGACTTGTCATATGTTAAGTGTCTCTGAAGATTATGATCCCTATATAAAATCATTACTTTTCTACACTATTGAAATAGATCATATTTGCATTAAGCAAAGCGGAAGATAATATTAGCTCTTGGAGTGCCGCTGTCTTTAAGTGCCACCAAGAAAATTTAGTTGTGTTTTCCTGCTTCAGGTACTTCAAATTGTATGAGACACTTTCCTACAAATTGGGGGGTTGGACTAGATGATCTTCTAGGTCCCTTCCAACACCTAATATCTGTGAATCTAATATCTGTGAAATGTTTATAAACAAACCATGAAAAATGTTAAGTTTAGTACGTCAAATGTTGCTCTTCCTTTATAACAAGTGGTTTGTCTTAAATCTCTCTTTCTCCTGCCTAACCAGGGGTTGTGACACAGTCCTGCAGGCTAAAATACAACCCCAACACCAGAAGAAAAGCAAACATGAATCATAGAATCATAGCATAGTAGGGATTGGAAGGGGCCTCTGGAGATCATTGAGTCCAACCCCCCAGCCAGCTCAAGAACACCTAGGGCAATCCATACAGGAACAGATCCAAAAGGGTCTTGAAAGTCTCCAGAGAAGGAAACTCCACAACCTCTCTGGGCAGCCTGTCCCAGGAGAGGGAGAGGAGAGGGAGGGGAGAGGGAGAGGGAGAGGGAGAGGGAGAGGGAGAGGAGAGAGGGAGGAGGCAATGGTATGGCCCTGTTGTTTCCTGCATTGGCAGAGTGTGTTGTAGGTTTGTGTGCTGACTGTGCTGCACCTCTCATGCCCTGCCTGATATACTTCAGGAAGACCCTCTTTTCTGTATGGGGTGCCACATCCAGCTCAGCCCTGACACATCCTGCTTGCTTCTGTTTCTGCAGAAGCCTGTCTCTTGCCTGTATGAGAGCCCCTTGAGAAAAATGGTCACCAGAAAAGGCAGTTTCTTCACCTGGTGAAAAAGTTGATAGAGCAGGACCCTGCAGGCAACTGGAGTCGACCTTGCACAGTCCTATTCTGCTTGTCCTCCATCCCTGGGAATGTAAAGGCAGCAAAAAACCAAGCAAGGCAAAGATAGAGAACACAGAGCTCAGAACAGATACGATGGGCTACCTGAGTAGCTGTTTGTGCCTTAAGGACATTTGTCACTGTGTGGATGGCTGGAAATCCAAGACACGTGCAGTTTTAGTCAGCTCAGTCACATGCACATGGTCACTCCTGCAGAAGTGGCAGACTGGCACCCAACACAGAATATTGTGTGGCATCGTTCTGTGCGAAGCCAGGGATGTGTATATGTGAAATACTTCTATTTTGACATTCTGGGATATGTGTGTTAGTGTTACGGTTCTGCCCAATTGCAAATAGAATTATAAAAGGAGGGTGTTTTTTCCTAAAACAGGTGTGAAGAAAGAAGTACAAAAAGACCAGGATACTAACAGACCAGCTGTCTCATCCCCTAAGAGATCAGAGGTAACAGCCACCAAACTCCATTCACCAGGTATTTATGAACCCACACATACAATTTCAGGGAAAACTTAAACTTGTCAAGTTTGCATCTCTGGCTAACACACTAAAATCTGAGAGCTACTGTTGTTAAGTGAAGATTGATTGTGCCCAAGGCTCATTAATCTGGCTCTGAGCACAACAGACTTTATCATACCGATGTATGGGCTAAATTTGTTGCAACAGTGCAATCATTTCTCCTTCAAAACAAAGCATTGTTACTATTACATGTTTAAGGGCGTAGGAAGGTGTGGGAATTCTTATCGTTAACAGTTTTCTTATATAAAAAGAGAACAGATAGATACAGTGAAATAAGACACTTCAGACAGTGACCTGGAGTGGTAGCATTTTATTTTGAATCTACTCCTACTGTTGTGCAGAGACACTGAATTTCCTGGGCTATTTCTATACATAATTGGTAAAGGGATTATCTATAGAAATAACCTTCAGAGTGCTATTGGGTCATTGTCATCTTACCCCTCAATATTGGGCCCAAACACATGGTTTTACAATTTCTAAAGAAAATGACCTTTGTTCACTTACTAAAAAGAAGATAGCTTATTTCTTTTTATGTCTATTAAGTGTACATCAGCAAATGTTTAAGGTACCTAAAGGCTTTTGTAAGTCTGGCCTTTGGCTGATCTAAATGTTTCTGAAATAAGTGGGCATGGTCCCACAGATTTCACTGTGCTTGTAGTTGATCTTCTGTTGCCGTATTATTCAGACTCTGCTTAAATACTTTAAATATAATCTCTACAGCTGTATGCTGTTTGAGTTACAATTATGGGGGGTAGAACACCATGTTTCTTCATTTGATTATGAAGTATTAAAAAATGTAGAAGAGCTTTTCATCTCCTTCAGGAGACTCTTTATGTTCAGTAAACTCAGTCCCTATTCTTTCCAGTAAATAAAATCAAGAAAATGGAAGCTTAAGTTTAGTCTTTCCAGGCACTAACAGGACTCAGGATTCTTCTCCTTACTAAGATACTAGGGTAAAAATGATGGACATAATACTGTTCTCTGAACCATATCATTTTTAGGCTATTTTGCACCTGGTGAGATCACTAAGAGAGATGCAAAGAAAAAATTGTTGCAGAGTGCCAGACCAGCAGTTCACAAGCGTTTATAACTGTGGGAGTCCAGTTTAAGCACCAGCACTGATTGAGGCTGTAACAGCATGTTAAAGCACAGCTGATTTGCTTCAACTAGAATTAGAAAGCAAAATGAAATACATTTGCACTTGGGTATTTTTGTTGTCTGTAGGAGGGCTGCATTTCCACAGTTGACAATGATTTCCAAGGCTTAAATTGTTAATATATTGAATTCATGAGGCCTTAAAAGTTTCTTCATTATCATGAGAGGTTGATTAACTAACCTTTCTACTTGAGACTGATTTAGGATTTCTTAAACTTGACTGAAATTATGGTAACCTAAAATTTTAGCACTGTAAGGATCAAACAGGAAAATAAACCTTATCTTCACTTAGTTTTTTAGAGTAGCCTTTAGCATTCTTTGCAGTAACAACAGCAATAACAAAACAATAAAGATTATATTTTCACCCATTTAACAATCTCACAAAATAATTCTAGCTGCCATTGAACAGGACAATCCATGAGTGTAGCTGGGTATAATAGGCAGTAGCACAGCCTTTCTTCTATCAGGATATGAACTCATGTGGCATTCACACTTTGTGATCTGAAGAGCATGTGTGTCCCCAGGTAACTGCACCACAGCTACATGTGGCCATGGAACAGGCTTTAAAATTTCTGAGTGCCATTTATAGGCTGTTTTCCCTCCGTTACTGGTCTCCTCACATGCAATTCCTTTTAATCAATGCTGGTTTTTGTCATGCACATTTTTTCTTTTAAGCCTTGAATCTGATCTTTAGAATTTGGATCAGTCCTCCTGAAGACTTGCAAAGGAGTTTTGAGATGCAGGACCTTGTAGGGATCTCAACTTTATCTATTGATACAATACCATTCCTGAAATCTGTGTGTAGGAACAAGTGTACATAGATAAATGCCTTTCTTTCGCTCCATAGCAGTCCAGTACCATATGTTTCTGACATCTATAGATTGTTTGTTATCAATCCTCTCAAAGTAATTTCCTCACTTTCCTTACCAAAATGTCAGAAATTGCACAGTTAAAAGGCAAATAAATTGCATTCCCCATCCAAATCCTCATGGACACTGCTAATTATGGATATATACTTGCTGTGCCTCCGTAGTTCAAACACTCAAGTAGATAAAAAGGACCTGGGTGTTTTGAAGCAGATCAAAGTGGTTGAGTGATTTCAGCATACACTAGGTCTACCCCCCTGGTCCCACCATCAGCAAAAAGAACATTCAGGTTCAGGACCAGCATTATTAATATAGACCCTGTTTTGTGCAGAGCAACAGAAGACAAACATCAATGGCAGAACAAGCTTAGCAAGCTACTTTTCAGACTGAAATGAACTGAGAAATTCAGATATATCCCTGAGGAGAATAGCATAGCCTAATTTACAAGGACAGCTTATAATACTGACAATGACAAGATAGAGATGTGCACTTCAAATGTTCCAATGAACAGGAAAGTTAGGAAGATATAAGACAAAACAAGCTGATGGGTTTCTGTTTTAATTAAAACTGGACTGATTTCAAGGGCTTCCCCCTACACTTCTCCCTGTGCCTTCTGTTGCAACATCATCATGCTGCCTAAACAACCTAAGATTTTTATACTAAAAAGCAGGTATTTATGGCTGTTGCTTTAATGAGTTTATTATTTTGTGACAATACCTACTGTCCAGTTAAGAACACCTTTAAATTAATGGAAGAATCTGTAAGAAAAAAAAATCTTTCCTGCATAAAGAAGTATACAGGTTTTAACTGGTATGAAAATGGATGGACAGCAAAAGCTATGCTGGTTGAACTATCTTAATGACAGGAAGTCCTCTCTAACTTCCCATATTGTATTGGTTAGTTCTTGCAATTTCACAAAGTTAGTCCTTGACATGTTGCAAAACCTGGTATTCCTCTTTGCAAATCTAAATCATAGGCACACAGAGACTGAAAGGCTGTTTTGCACTTATGGCTCTTTGTAGTTGCAGCATGAGATATTTGGAAGACATGAGGGAGCATCTCTGCTGGAGCCTCCTCCCTGTGAGTTTAGCCTGGAGACAGAATAGATGAGCATATTGGAAGATATGCTCCCAATGAATAGAATCTGTAAGAGGATCTGAAAAGTTAGGAAGTAAAGTTCTGGGGTTTTACTTTGGCAAAGCCATACTGCTTCTCTGCCTGATATAGTAAAATTACCCTAGAGATCCATTGGTACACCCAGGCCACAGTGTTAAAGATCTAAAATATATTAAACCACACCTGCCAAAATTAACTCTGCAACAATGCTCTACGACAAATTGGCTCAAACTCATACCATCAAATTGGCTCAAACTCATACCTCCTCTGTGGAAGGATTCATACAGTTTTTAGGAAAGGGCTAGGTAGTATCCAAGGTAGAAGACTGTCCCCTGTTGCATTCATCACTGACAACTGGTTACAGACATTGTTTCTGTATTATTTTTTCACACTGCCATTCAGAAGAGTTCAGCATCATATGTTAAGATGCAGGCCTCTATTGCTGTAGATGTATAGGTGAGATTAATCCTTCCTATAATGACCTCAGTTCTCAGTAAGATGTTCTTAGGAGATCTTTCCTCAGCAGACCTTCAGACTCTCCCTCTCAGGTGAGACAACTGTTACAGAGCTTTAAGCTTTGGCCCCTAGGGAAAATTTTTGCTGTGCTTTTCTTTTTTTTTTTGGAAGTCATTACAGACCTGTGTGAATGCTGGATGTCTTTTTACTTTTATAGGGCTGAGTCCCAAAAACCTTAGAAACACATAGAGGTCATATGCCTGCAGATAAAGTAAGTGGTTACGATGGTCTTCCCTCCTTTGTAGGACATCCCAAGCAAAGGTCCAGCACCTCAAGGAATGGGTTCTCCCCCAAACCAGGAGAAAGTCGAGACACTGAAAAGCAGTTCATTCAGAGACTGAAGGAAAAGTGTGATGAGCAGTCCCGGCAATTAAGCAATATTCGAGATGAGCTTAAAAGGGCCAGCTGTGGCTTTGACATCTTTGCTATAACAACACAGCACTTTTTCAGGCAGGTAAGTGCAATAGATACTTTTTACTATTGAAAGGATACTTCATTTTTTCACCAGTCACTTGCCCAAATTTATTCCACAATCATTGAAACTGTCTTCTTGGGAGAAAGGCATGGGAATTATTATTTGATGCCATGTATTTGAAAATCAAAGTTTGGGAACATGGAAGAGGAAGAATTGTGGCTAAGCATTTGTCACAAGCACAGAGGGATTTCAGGATGGTTTTAAGAGTGAAGCAGATGCAGAAACTTAAGTCCCAGTCCCTGACCACTACAACTGGAATGGAAAATGATATTGAGATACTGACACCTGCAAACAAATGCAAGAACAATTCAAGCATTTAGTTTAGTAGATAAAGTTGTTCAATGAAAGAAAAGATTTACTTTCTTATAGTACTTACCTACTGTTCCTGTTCACCTCAGATCAGGCAGAATTATCCCTGCCTCATTCACAATTTGCATTAGGGAATGTGAGATTGAGATTGATTGTTAGAGCCATGATCTGTGCTCCATTCAGCA
>VYZU01052940.1:44552-62324 GCA_013401355.1 Ceyx cyanopectus | reverse complement strand
ATTAGTTTTTCTTGCCTTCTCAGTAGTTTACAGTTTCTAATTCAGAGCTCTCCCAATTAAAAACCTCTAGAAGTGCTTATTCCCAGGACACACTGTAAGTTTTTGTTTATTCTCCCAAGCTTTTACTTTTTTCAGTGGTGGCTGCAAAAGAATATGACAAAAGCATATTGGAAAAAGAAATTAAAATACTATAAAATATGTTTTGATTACTTATGGCCAGATTATTCAGCACTTGGCAGAGACCAATGAGAATATGGGAAAAAAAGCACAACAGACAGCCCTAACTTATGCCATTTGGTAACAACACTTACTTAAAAACATCACATGCCCTGAAGAATATCTATTCTTTACAGAAGAAAAAAAGACATGGAAACCCCACTCTGTTGAACTAGCTTTCAGAACACCCTTTTTACCACCATTAGGTTCTTCAAATTGCCAGCCTCTTCTTCCAGCCCTTACTCATGCAGATGTTATTCTCAAAAGCAATCCAAGAGGCAAGCATTTAATAGCTGTTTCATCCAGGAAGAGCCAAAAAACCCCGTATGTTCTACATGACCTGTCCATGTATCTCTTTACTGAAGCTCTTGAAATAAAAATTAGTTGATACTTTCCTCAAGGACGTTATTGGTCCTGTGCTCTAAGATGAGTTTCATTCAGTCAATAAACAAAGGAAATTTTACACAATTCTGTTTATCAAATATCATCTCGTGCAGTAAAACGGGCCCAACTTAGATCCTCAGTAATGTCAGTCTGGTGATTTCAGATACAAAGTGTAACTATACATTCAGGATAAATAAACTTCAAAAACAACTTAAATATGGAAATAAAGACTACTTCACTTCTTTTGAGATTAATTCTTAATGACCCTTTTCTGGCAGAAGTCTCATCCCTTTGCTTCCCACCATAGTAGAATCAGCAGTATGGAAGGTGAATATATGTTACTGACTATACACACCTACTGCCATCCCAAAAAGGGGCAGGCATCCTTAACTAATCCCATGGCATGCAACACTTATCATCAGATTCCTTATATAAGGCAAACATTTTGGTAGGCTGCACCACAGCCCTTATGTTACTTCAGGCACTTTGTTCAGACCTCCTACCTTCCCCAAAACAGAATGAGGGAGGAAACAATGCAGTTTGTTACAAAGTCTGATAGCTTGCTACTGATACGTCAATGCATATAGAAAGCTAATACCACTGATATTATGAATTTACTGGGGTGTTTATATAATTTTTGTTTTTTCCATATTTAGGTCATGTGAAACATTAACAGCACCAAAAGATACTAGGACCTTACAGCTGGCACCTAGGATGAGAAAGGCTAGCTAAAAATCCCTGATCACACTATTTTCAAGAAAAAATGTGGGTTTTTTTCAAGAAAAATACTGTGATTTGTTAGGTACACTATCTTATCAGGTAGGCTAGACTAGAGATTTATGAAACAGTGCAGGGCAAGGGATGAATCATCCACCCTACACTTGTATTGGTAAAAAACGTTAGGATAAAAGAGCAGAAAGAGGAGGCAGCAGTATATATGACAATTCTACTCTAAAAATTGCATCACTTGTCATAACAAAGAATGGAAGGGAATTTTTTGAGGTTTCTTGTGAATCAGTGGCCTTCACTGGAGGCTGGACAGGAGGCTGGCTTTAAACAGAGGGATATTACTAACAATACTTGAATTTTTGTAATGCTTGGTACATACTTATCTCTGGATAGTAGTAGGAAAAGTACTAGAAACTCTGTGAGAGTTAAGACAGTTATATTTGTAACCTCTGTTTCCAATCTTTCAAATAGAGCTTCCTTTGACATTCTGGTGGTAAAGCATACATGTCCAGACATTCATGCCAGTGATTTAGCCCAAGGCAGATGTATCTAAATCCAGAGTGAAAAACCTTTGAGTGCAAAGGCTGATACTGGCCCATGTAGTGCCCCATACCAGCTGCTGCTGATCTTGGGTATATGCTCTCTGCAGTAAGTACAAACCTGTATTCCATCCAAAAAGAAAAGAGATCTGAAAAACACTTTGTGTCCTAACAGTGCTGAAGTGCAGCATGAGATACATTACCTTTTGGCTTCCTTAAGCATTCACAGCAATTAGAAGCTGAATTTCAGAGCTAAGACTAGAGGATGTGAATGATTATTGGCATTGAAAACTTCATCAGATTTACATATGGAGGGACAGGCAAAACCAGATCTTGTGTGTGCCCTTATGGATTACAGCCCTGCTTCCCAGAAAACCACATCCATGCTTCTCTTCAGCAAATCTTAACACCTGGTCAAGAGCACTGGTCATTCCGTTCACAAGCAAAGCACTGTGAAAAGTAGCTTTGCACTGACTGCCTCAATCAGAGGCAAGAGGCCAATAAGCAAGCAAGCAAGCAAGCAAGCAAGAAAAAAAAAAAAAAAAAGGAAATTACCTGTAGGGCAGAAAATAAACTCAATCCCATGCCCAAGGTAATAAGGTTTGAACAACCCAATGTTCCCCTTATCTGGTCCTGCTATTTGTGAACAAGAAAAGAAAGGGCCAACATGTGGCCAGAGATTACATGTTTCTGCACCAGTGAAGTCTGCTTTCTTCAGAATAACAGGCTTCTCCAGAACTCAGCATCAAGAAAGGAACAGTTACTTTTGTTCAAAACAAACATTCTATCTGGTGATTTCTGGTTTTGTGCTGAGTATTAATTTGGCATAGAACTACAGCAGCTTTGTAAATTCATGAGTTCCACTTGTGTCATGTCTTAAGTTTAAAAGGCATCTTGTTTTCACTAGTCTGTCTACAACTTTTATTTATTTTTCAAATATTTTCTCTTCAACAAGCCACAACAGAATCCAGTGCATATTATCTGCCCAACACAACTGGGAATACAGACTATCCGTATCCTAGCAAGACCCAAGAAGGCCTGCCTTGGGCAGAAGGCAACTCCTGACAAGTAAAACCTGTTAACAGATTTAGTCTCCCTCATGCTTGGCTTAAATCTGTCCCGCAAACACTAAAATAACTGCACAACACAGAGCACTGGAGTTACTTCTCCAAAGCATTCCTGAGGCCTGACATGTCTCTCTGCATCTCCCACGGTTGCACACACCATGTGAGCTCTAGGGTGTCTGCAACTGATCAGCTCACTGTGTTGCACAGAGCAGGAAGGGCTCCCTGTACCTCTGATTCCCACCAGCCAATTTACTCACTCCTCTCTGGTAATGACCAGTGCCCGGGACTTGAAACTGAGAAGTTCACTGAGCAGCACACATCATCACAATCCCTTATCTTCATGGCTCCATTTGCAACCCCTATAACGCCTGCACAGCTCAAAAGGCGTCACCCCAGGGCCAGAAGCTTGTTTCAGAGGAGGCAGTCTCAAACTCCAAGTGCTCCCCAACCATATTCGTCGTGCCAGAGCCCGCGGCGTGGTGCCGCAACAGTCGAGAGGGAGCATCCCGCTTCCCTACAGTTTATAGACTTCAGCGCAGCTAGAATGGGAGATGCCTGCAGGCAAACCGGGCGGGCCAGGGGAGCCGTAGGGACGGGTTGACAACGGCAGCCCCCGTCCCGAGCGCCCGACCCCCGGGAAGCAGCGGGCTCTTCCCTCGGGGTTCCGGTCCCATGTCTCTTTAACGCCTCCGGGGTGAGGGCTCCCGCCTGTGCTTGCGCGGAGGTGGGTCGGGCAGGGTGGTGCGGGCCCGGCGGGGTGGGGTAGCGGCTCGGCGTCGCCGGTGCAGGTGGCGGGAGGAGAGGGGGGAGCAGAGCACCCGGCCCGGCTCCAGCTCCCCGCCTCCGGCCCGCGCTGCCCGCCACGGGGAGGGGATGTGGTGCAGGGGGTCCGCAACGGCCTCTATATAAGCGGCTGCAATGGCTCTCCCGGCATTGCCGAGCGGTGTGGAGGCGGTAGCCGGGACCATGGCGACGGGCAGCAGTGAGAGTCTGGCCGCCCTGCTGCTGCTCCTCCTCCTCCTCCGGCTGTCCGAGGTAAGTGCGAGGCGCCCGTCGGGTGGGGGGAGCCAGCGGCCTGGCCGGCCCCCTGACTCGGTCCTCGGGGCTGTTTGTTCCCGCAGGTGAGCGGCCGGGAGCCGGCGTGTCCCCGGCCCTGCGGTGATGGCTGCCCGACCGAGCCTCCGCGCTGCCCCCCGGGGGTGCCCGCCGTGCTGGACGGCTGCTCCTGCTGCCTGGTGTGCGCCCGGCAGCGCGGCGAGACCTGCTCCCCGTTCCTGCCCTGCGACGAGAGCAGCGGGCTGTACTGCGACCGTGGCCCCGAGGACGGCGGCGGTGCCGCCGGCATCTGCATGGGTAGGTGGCGGCGGGCGGGAGGGACCGTAGGTTGCACCGGGGCCGGGACGACGGCGGCTTGTCTGCGGCAGCTCTGTCCGGGGCAGCGGGGAGACCCTTCCTGGGCCGGGTCGCTGTTACGCTCCTTTTCGCCTTCCCTCGAGTGAAGCGGCAGCGTTTCGGGAGGCACCGGGAGCGTGCCGAGTGCGCTCCATCTCAGTGAAGTGTGTTCTTTCACCAGTGCTGGAGGGAGACAACTGTGTGTTTGATGGGATGATTTATCGCAACGGGGAGACGTTCCAGCCCAGCTGCAAGTACCAGTGCACCTGCCGAGACGGACAGATCGGCTGCCTGCCTCGCTGTAACCTGGACTTGCTGCTCCCTGGCCCTGACTGCCCTTTCCCCAGAAAAATCGAAGTCCCTGGAGAGTGCTGCGAGAAATGGATCTGCGACCCTAAAGATGAAGTGATTCTGGGAGGTTTTGCTATGGCTGGTGAGGAAACTAAAACAAATTATCGCAGTCATTGTGAGAAGGAGGTGATATACTGGAAATATCCATGGGGTTGACAAATCTGACATTGCTTTGTGCAGTTGCTTTTTTCTGCTTTTCTCATCTAGAGTCACTAGTAAGTATACAGTGGTATAGAATAAAGGCAAAGCTCAACAGGTAAAAGTGATTATATATAAAGAATGAATGTACATAGCAGTTTTAAAAGGTAGTTAACCTTAGTTCCCAATTCTGAAATTGCTGTTTATCTGGTAGAGGGTCGTTCAGTGAGTGGAATAAAGTAGGGGCAAGCTCATAATCCTCCAAACATTATTTCCACCCCCAGATCAAAGCTGCAGTCTTGCTAGTTGCTCTGCAATAATATGTTGCACCGTAAATATTATTCTAACAGCTTAGTCTACAAAAGACTTTTTTTCCCTTAAATTCCCCAGCTATTACAAGTGGTCAGCATGGTACCTAAAATGCCAACACATTCCTGCCTGTCTGTGCTGGAGCTATCATCGTTATTGTTGGCATCAAAAGCATTATAAAGTACTTGGAGAAGCAGTAGTTATAAACACACTAAGTGGATCTGAAAAAAATTCCCATTCCAAAATGCAGAACTCATGAACTGTTTTTGTAATTGAAAAAATAAAACTACGTAATATTTTCCCCGTTTTACTGAATTATGTCTCCATCCCCTTTAAATTAGACTATTAGTTCAACATGAATTTTCATAAGCTACTTTTACTGAGAGTTGAGGGCACTGCGTTCTCTTCCAGTCACTGCTCTTTGTGGTTTTAAGGAGTTAGTTATGCTGAAATTCAGCTAATCCGTTTGAAAAACAAGTAAGGAAGGATCCAGGAGTAAATGCTCTAATAATGTCAGTTCAGTGTGCTGTGAAGTCAGGTGCAAGGCATATAGGGTAAACAAAAAACTTGCTGCCTTTCTATTTTTTTCCTTTTTTTTTTTTGTTTGTTTGTTTGTTTGTTTGCTTGACACAGTGACAGGTTAATCTGTAAGAATCTTGCAGATTGATTATCTGCGTTCTCTCTAGTAATGACCATCCATCTTGGAAGGCCACCTTATTTGAGCTTTACCATCAAACCTACCTCTGTAGTGGAGCTTAACAACAAGAACTGTGGCTGAAGGCTCAGTCCTGTCTCCTCATTCTGTTTACACCTGCAATAACTGCTGAACCAAACTATACAGTTAGCAATATTTGCAGCTTAACACTGCTGTGAGGGCAGGACTATGATCAGAGCTGGCTATGGCTCTGAGTACAGTGGTAACTCCTGGAAATTACGTCCTCCCTCACCACTTTCACACTGGCTATAATCTGTCAATAATTGACATGATTGGGTGACTTTATGACTAGAAATAAAAGACTGTTACTCATGTTGTTAGTCAGTTTAGATAAATCATTCAGCCTCTCTCAATATCTAAAATAATTTTGTGATGCGCTAGAACAGATTTGTGATTTACTTCCCTTGGAAGAGTGAAGAATAGAGTTACTAGAGTCCTAAACTGGTAAAAAAATTGGCAATAATTCATCCAGCTGTGGACTTGAGTGAACAGAGTCTAAATGCTTTCTGATTACATTGGTATGCACCTTGCTGTTATTTTTAGATGTTGAAAGTTATCATCCATGGCTCCTAAAAAGGTAGCTTTAAAAGTTCCTAAACCTTGTGAAAAGCATGGATTTTTGGACCTCTTATTTTGTCTCGCATGTCTCTTCCCACATGTAGTAGAACTCAATTAGATACTGGGTTTTCACATGAGGGATTTTTTTGTAATACAGTTCTGTGGTGTTTTGTCTCCAGCCTACAGACAGGAGGCCACACTTGGGATTGATGTGTCAGATTCAAGTGCCAACTGTATTGAGCAGACCACAGAATGGAGTGCTTGTTCCAAAAGCTGTGGAATGGGCTTTGCCACCCGTGTTACCAACAGAAATCAACAGTGTGAGATGGTGAAGCAGACACGACTTTGCATGATAAGGCCTTGTGAAAATGAAGAGCCATCTGATAAGGTATTCTGCAAAGCATGGCAGGGGAGCAGCTGTAATTCCAACATTGCAGCATTATGGTCTAGAATGCTCCAGATGCAAGTGTATGTAAATAGCATGTGTGCTGCAATTACACTTACTGTGTTTTCTCAGTAGCTTTGTGCTGCACAAATGCCCAGTAGGTTGAGGAAGGTGGTTCTGTTCATCTACTCTGCTCTGGTAAAACCTCACATGGAGTACTGCATCCAGTTCTGGAGTCCTCATCACAGGAAACACACAGGCCTCTTGGAGCAGATCCAGAGGAGGGCCACAGAAATTATCAGAGAGCTGGACCACCTCCTGTGAAGAAAAGTGAAAAGTTGAGGTTGTTTAGCCCAGAGAAGAGAATGGTCCAAGGAAACCTGGAAAAAATTTTTATAGTGAAGGTGCTGAAACATGAGAAAAGATTTCCCAGAGAGGTGGTGATATCCCATTCCTAAAAACATTTAAGGTTGGGTTAGATAAGGTTCTGAGCAACCTGATCTAATTCAAGATTTCCCCACTCTTTGCAGAGGGGCTTGGACTAGATGATCTTTAACAATCCATTTCAACCTGAATGATTCTGTGGTAACTTGAGCCATCCCAAATAGGTCAGATGTGTTGCATATGCAGGCTCTTCTGACAGCTCACACAGTCTAACTTCTACAATGCAATTGTACTACCTGTCTGTATATTTCAGACATGTCCCAGTCATGGGAATGGGTATGTCAGATTTCTAGTGTGGTGAGCACCTGGAACTGCAGAGAGAAATGGGTGAAATCCTGCTAAATCTGTTCACATAAATTAAACCTTATCTTAATCCTTCTGGTGCTTTTTCCAAAAGTGAATCCAGGACTGACACTTCAGGTACAATAAACATGTATCTGATTTTTGTTGCTTCTATGCTCTATACAAGTGCTACTATCAGGGAAAACAACATGTAGCTATCTAAGAGGACCATCTAATGATGGAAAGCATTACTAAGACCTTTGCTGAATACTCTGTGCAGTTTTAAGCACTGTGTTTTGAAAAGGATATGAAACGTTTAGAAAGAGTTGGTGAGACTAAAAATAATGATCAGAGGTCTAGAAGACCTTTGACCTTTGGACATTCCTTCCAACCCAATACATTCTATGGTTCTAAAACAAGTTCAGATAGGGAAAAAATTATTGAACTGAACTTATGAATGCAAGAGAATGAAGATGAATTCTTCTTCTGTTTTAGCCTATTTGAAGCCTGTAGGGGATATAAAAGGAAATGGTGAGGTTTAGACTGCATAAAATTTAAGAGAAGAGTGAAAACATTCCAAGCAGTAAGAGCAGTGAACTGAATTGTTAGGGTTTTCTGGGGCAGATGTGGAGTCTCTGTCACCGAAGACTTCCAAGCACAAGTTAGACAACTCTATTGAGAATAACATGGATAAATCTGATTCTGCCTTGCATCACAATAATGGACTATGATCTTTGAGTTTCATTTTAGCCCTCTTCTTTTTCCCCCTGAATCAAGTCCACTAACTTGCTTACTTGGCTTCCTGATTCTCTGATGGAACTATACTAGCCTGAGAAGTTTTCCTTTGGAGAATGGTTCCATAATGAATGTTGGTTTGGCTTGTCTCAGATGACACAGAGTGGGCTTTAGTTATTTCTCATTTATTACTGGCCCAATAGCACGCTGATGTCGAAGGGCGGATCTTGCAGGAGTTTCCTGTAACTACTGAAGTATCTGTAGGTCTTATTGCTGTTGAATGTGCAAAGACAACAAATTTTTCAAGGTAGACCTATATCCTTGCATGTCAGTTTTTAACTGCTTTCTGTTATATGCAGTGATGTATCTAATCTATCTTCATATTTCTCTTAGAAAGGGAAGAAATGTATCCGAACAAAGAAGTCTTTGAAAGCTGTTCGCTTTGAATACAAGAACTGCAGCAGTGTGCAGACATACAGACCCCGTTACTGTGGCCTTTGCCATGATGGCCGATGCTGTACCCCCCACAACACCAAAACTGTTCAAGTGGAGTTCCGCTGCCCTCAGGGCAAGGTCCTCAAAAAGCCCATGATGCTGATCAGCACTTGTGTCTGCCATAACAACTGCCCCCAGAATAACAATGCTTTCTTCCAGCTGTTAGATCCGACATCTAGTGAAGCAAAAATATGAAAATCATAAATTAGTGCAAAAGGTATAAAGAGTTTATACAAAACTACAAAACTTGACCCACAATCAAGTGAATGTAACAATTCCATATGTAAAATATCCAATATGTTTTTTCAAAACAGTCTAGGCACTTTTTTTTTTCCCGTAGTTTATTAAATACCTCATTTTACATTTTCTCCCTCCAAATGACTTTCATTCACTTGAAGGAAATCTCGTACCTTGGACAGAGCCTCCTTTTTTTCTTGACGGTGGCATAAAGATTACAGACCAAACAGCTGGACTCTCTCCTTGAGTTAAGGGGATCAGGCTGCAGGTTTCAGTAGCTGTAAGACTGGGCTTTTTAAAAGAGTGACTTCCTTGGGGAATGCATGATATCATATCCCTTAAGCTTCCAGGTTCTTAACTTCACTCTGCATAATGCATATAAACACTAAGAAGTGTTCTTTTTACATTCTAATGAAACTGTTTCTGATGACAGTAAAAATCTTACTGATTGAAGTGTTGTCTTGTGTCTTAGAAAAGACCTTTTATCTGTACCTCTGATTTCCTTTGAGGATTAAGTTTGCACATAGGCCCTGAAATGACATAGCTAAGATCTCTTATCCTGAAGCGTAGCAGACTGATAGCTGGCAGCAATAAATTTTCTCTCTGGTAACTTCACTAGCAGTCTAATCCAAAATCCACTGAAGTCAGCATCTTAGGAGAACTTGGTTCTAATCAATGTGTATCTGTAGATAGATCTATAAGGATGCAAAAATAAAATGTCTGTAAATTCCTCTAAAATACTAACTGTATTATATGGTGCTTCATTTTTTAGAAAGATGTAAATAGAAACTGTATATATTGTAATATAACTTTACTAAGTAAATAAACTTTATGTGACCAAAATAATTTTTTCCCTAAAGTTTGTTTTTCTTAAATTACCAAGTTTTGACTTGTTCATCCCATACTCTGAACAAATTGACCTTTCCTTTTCTAGTACCAACCGAGGCTTGTCCCAAAAATAAACTAGTTAGAAATCCCTTTTAAAGTTTATTTATTAATTTAATAACTTTTGGTGTTAGCAACTGCAGACTATGCACCTTCAATAAGTGATTATGATAGCCAGTGTTATCCCCTAAAGCACATACACCCAGAAGAGATGTTTGTAGCTATTTCCAGGACTGTTTAATCTCTAGGACTTGCTTCTTGAGTTTAATTTGCTTTGAATTGGTCTGATGCAGCAGTCAAAGACATATTGCAAAGATGCTGGGTTTTTTGCTTTCATTGCTTATGTGAGGAGACCAGCTGTCAGCCTCCTCAACTGATGCCTGACACCAGAGTGAAAACCTCACAGTGAGTAAAATTCTGCAATTGATTTCAGTAAGATCATGGCTTCTCATTTTCTGTTTTCCAGTATAATTCCAATAGCACAATAAAACTGCAGAAAAAAATAGAATGTTGCTGGTGGTTTTTTTATTCTGGTCCAAAATACAATTTCTCTTCAATCCTTTTTTTATTAATTTATAGGTGTATGGGGCGATGGATGAGAAGCAATTTTGTTAGTTTCTAGTCCTAGTATTTATATATTACACCATCTGAACTTTATGCAATATGACTGTACTACTATGAGCTATCTAGCACAGACATGAAATTTCGTATGACCTGAGGGAAAATTCTGCTCTGATTTTCCCATTATTAGTCCCAGTTTATGCATTACACAGGTATGAACACCTGTTCTGTGACTAGGTAAATTCGCTGGTATCAGTCAAGACCTACCATGCAGCTGCGAAAAGAACAGTTCGTTTGCAAATATCTAGCAATCATGGTTTATGTTTGTTTAAATCCCTTCAGGTAACAATGTTATTCCTGTAAGTATGTACAGTTAGAGCTACATCCTATTTATAATTAAGCACATCTTTAAAATCTCATGCTCTCTCCATGGACTGTAGAGGGAGCCCAGAAGTTTGCCTGCCAGCTTGCTCAAGTAACACAAAATTAATCTCACATTAAGCCTCTCCACTCAGAGATACAGTAAGGAATAACCATTGCTGGTTGATTTAATTTATTTTTTTCTAGATTAGCAAACAGGAAAAATACTCATTTGTATCCCAAGAAGTAGATTTATGTGACCTAGACATGCAAATGTCCACATGAAAATAATGGAGAAAAATGCCCCACTGACCTAATCTACTTCAGTGTCACAGATGTTAACCATGGTTGTTGTTATTCTCAATGACAGAATAAAATATTTCGTCCAATAAATGGCATTTCAGTTCATACAGGGAGACCTGTATCTCTGGTGTCCTAGGTTGTCTCTCCTCTTCTTTAGCCTCTCATTTTCTTGGCATATTTTTCCATGCTTTCCTCCACAAAATGTTATTTTAATCTCAGCTCTCAAAGTCCACTCCTTATTATTCACTTCTACAGTACCCTCAAGCAGTAAATTCAACATGCATACTTCCCAGATACTCCATGCACCCGGTGCATCCTGCCTCTCTTTTCCTCCGTGTCTTGCAACCCTCAGGGTGTATTTTTTGCCCATTGTGGCTGCATAAACATTTGCTTGAAGTTAATCAGAGCTTTTTGAAGAATATAAAATTTAATTTTGCTGAGGAAGGACAAAGGATATTTTATAGATATAATAAGGGATTCTCTAAATAGGAAAAGATGTATTAGAGGGGAGATTTGCTCTCCTGCACCACTGGGTCTGGCTCATTAGAAAATCAGGCTCAGCATCTCATGTATCCCGATCCAGTGAAATTTAGAAAGAAAGAATCAATCTATTAGGCCAAACAGAGACTTGTGCCTGCACATAACCCAGGACTGTGCTCTAAAAATCAGGAGACAAAAAAAGAACTTCTTAGCCCCTGTGGAAAGATTGCTAGTTCGGGTTGTTTTGCCATTTTTTCCCCTACTCTGTTTTTAATTAAAGAATTGTGCCTCGGTAAGAAAGTTTCTTTTTTCCATACCAAAAAAAAAATGTCCCAGAAATCTTAGCACAGAATAAGGCAGAATTAAATCCTCTGAACTGACTTCTAAATAGCTGCAATCACAGAAGTGCTTGAAAAGTTACACCCTTCACCACTTTGCAAAAATTGTATCTTCAGACTGTAATATATTAGGCTGTCTGCTTTGGAAACAAGAAGCACCTCTTTGGGATAAAGAATCAGACTTTCAATACTTTGAAAGTATATACCTTTAGCACTCTACAGTTTATGTTCTCCCTCTGGAGGAATCTGACTTTGTGATTGCACATTAAACTCAGTTGTCTCACCTCAGAACCATGCTAAGGACCATGCCAAGGGCTGCCTTTGCCACCACCGCATTGCTTAGAGGGAAGATGGAAATGCCCGTTACTTGGGGCCAGAATTAAAAGCAACATTTCACTTCAAATCTAAAATAAAGCACAGGTTTGGGTGAGAGGGCCAGTTCTCCTCCAAACCATGGAGAAGGGGGACACCTGGTGGCTACAGGCTATTTTGTCTTGTCAGTGATGATAAACTCAGCCTGCTCTTGAACCTATGGATGCATTCGGAAAGATGAGGTCAACTGATGTTTCTTATTACAACTGTCACTGGTTATGGAGATTCTAACAGCGAGGGAGGAGAGAAGACTGGATAGCTGTCCATTTTTAAAATATATACAAATTATTACTAGCCTTATGTCAGACCCCAGAACCCACAGGGACCTTGGTTGTTTAGTGTAGATACACAGTGAAGAAGAAAGTTTCTCACCCAAGAGACTTTCCAGTTAAGTGGGAAAGACACAAAGGATGAAGAAGAGGCCCTTTTCTCTGGTTAGCACACAGACACAGCACTAAAAGCTCCGAATATATGAGCAGCTTCCTCCCTACCACACACTATTTGTGGTCAAACCAGGAAATGAACCCATTGTTCTTAAGTCACCATCTACAGCCTTAACCACAAAGGCTGTTCTCCTTCTCTTAGCTTTACCCTTTCAAGTCCATTCTTCACTTCAGAGGATCACATTGCAGAAGAAATGAAGCACTACACTTCTTAGAGAACTGGAGGTGTCTTGAGGACCATGTAAGACCTTTGCAGACTACACTATCTCAGGGAAAATTAGAGTCTCAGGAATGGTGACTCTTTGCCCATTGTTAAGAGGCTACTCTCTGTGTATGCTACAGATGTACTTAAGACAGTCTTCATTTGATGGCAAAACACTATGTTTTGGGTTACATATTGCCTGGTGGAACATGGTTTTGCATCTTTTTCAGGGTGCTTGTGGAACAACTGTTCATCTCACAGTTGTAAACTTTAGACAATGTGGTTGCTGTATTGTTCCTCTTTCAACCTGTAGCAAACATTTTAGCCTCCATAATGTCATAAAAAAAAAAAAAGGCCACAAAGCCTAGGGACCAGTATTTGCAGCCCATCTGCAGTGACAGAACCATGGATCTGGACAGTGACAAGGAAGACAAAGAGCCCTGGGACTGAGGAGTAAGTCCCTGATTCCTGGGCTCTTGGCACACAGAAAAAAGTTTCTGCTGAAATCTTCAGGCCCGACTGAGGAAGGAGAGGAGAGGGCAAGAGATGTTTTTTGAGAGAGTGAAAAAGCCTCAAGCTAGTTGCAGCTGTTACACCAGGTTCTTTGAGGTATCTGTGCTCTTTAAACTGATTTGGGCTTTTGGTTCCTGGAAAGAGCTGGTATGTTTTTGACATAATTCACATTTTTTTCACGTTTTTAAAGCCCACTCCCAAACCCAGGAAAAAAAAACAAAACCAAACTGTTGAAATAAAAGTGCTGAGATTTACTCAGCTTTTTGGCATTTCCATGAAAAGAAGTTTTTCAGACCTACCACGAGGGGGAAGCAGTTGAAAAATTATCAGACACTCAGAACTAGTTTTTTTGTTGTTAAAAGCACAGGGCCATCAGCAAAAAGAGCGCAAGAAACTCTGTCTTCAGGCCTAGATAAAATATTAACCTCTTCATGGCTTTTATCATATCCTTTTTATCATATCCCATAATTCACATCCTTTTAACTAAAGTTTATTAAAAAATATGTATCTTATTAATTGCAGTTGGAATAAAATTCAGCATTTCCCAGAGGAAGGAAATCTGCTAATGAAAATGAAGTTCTTGCTTCTATATATGGAGCAAAATAACAGAAATAGTTTCTCTAAATTGAGACTCCACAACCTCCCTGGGCAGCCTGTTCCAGAGCTCTGTCACCCTTACTGTGAAAAAGTTTTTCCTTGTGTTTACCCTAAACCTCTTGTGCTTCAACTTGCACCCATTGCCTCTTGTACTGTCATTGGATGACACTGAGAAGAGTCTGGCTCCATCCTCTCTACACTCACCCTTAACATATTTATAAACATTAATGAGGTCTCCCCTCAGTCTCCTCTTCTCCAGGCTAAAGAGCCCCAGCTCTCTCAGCCTCTCCTCATAAGGGAGATGCTCCATTCCCCTAATCATCTTGGTGGCCCTGCGTTGGACTCTCTCCAGCAAATCTCTATCTTTTCTGAACTGGGGTGTCCAAAACTGGACACAGTACTCGAGGTGGGGTCTCACCAGTGCAGAGTAGAGGGGGAGGAGAACCTCTCTTGACCTACTGGCCACACTTCTCTTAATGCATCCCAGGATGCCATTGGCCTTCTTGGCCACGAGGGCACATTGTTGGCTCATGGTCATCCCCCTGTCCACCAGGACCCCCAGGTCTCTTTCTCCAGAGCTGCTCTCTAGTACATCAGCCCCCAGCCTGTACTGATACATGGAGTTGTTGTGTCCCAAATGCAGCACCTTACACTTGCTCTTATTAAATTGCATTAAATTTCTCCCTGCCCAGCTCTCCAGCCTGTCCAGGTCTCTCTGGATGGCAGCACAGCCTGCTGCTGTGTCAGCCACTCCTCCCAGTTTGGTGTCATCAGCAAACTTGCTGAGGGTGCTCTCTATCCCCCCATCTAGGTCATACTACACAATGAATCAAAAAATATGTATTTGTATTAAAAAACAGATATTTTATCCTTCTTGTAGAATATTCCACACACTTCAATTCTGTAATTAATTTGCTGTGTGTCTGAAAGAGAATTTTTAAAGATAGAACTATCAAAACCTAAGAACATTAAAAGTATTAGAGCAATAAGGTCACCAAAAACCTTCCACTGACAACAGCACTAACAGACAAGACAGAGAAAAAAGCCAAATGAGGCAGAGAGGTCAGCTCCCTTCCCTGTGGTCTCCAGCATACCAGTGGCAGATCCAAAAATAAGAGGTACTATCAGGGTATCTCTTGGATGACTTTTCTTTTTTAAGTGATGAAATTAAAAGGAGGTTTCTCTCTCAGTCTCTTTCTCTGATGACTGTACTTCAACAAGCCATGGAGCATTCAAATTCTAAGGTCAACATGAGTGTAGAGCTATGAAAAGCAGTTGGGGAACCCTTTGGGAATACTAATTATGAGCGTATGAGAAATAGTCTTCTCCCTTGTGTGACACACAAGTCTATCAAAGATTGGCATTCAATGGCAAGCCTGCAGAATAGGCCACCTTTGAAAGCTATATTGAATAACCTCGAAAGAAACCCTTATAAAATCTTAAACATGCACAAGATACTAGCCAAGGGCTTAATAAAATACACAAGTCCCACACCAAAAAAACAGACAAAACAAACAGAAACCTATGGCAACTCCAAACATAACAAGATGGACCTCATAAGGAGGAAATAACAGTAAATCTCTCAATAACTTGCCTTTCGTGGCCAGAGGTCTGCTATCTCCCCAGGGTATGGAGCACAGAGAAACCAAATTAAACTGTGGTTATCTGATGTCTCTGGTGAGATTCACTTCATCCACGTCAGAGCCCAGTGGGTAGCTAAAGCACAGGACTGGGAGTCAGAAAGTCTGCGTTTGGTTCCCAGCTCTGCCACAGGCTTGCTGTGTAGCACTGGTCTACTCAGCCTCTGTTTGCCTCAGTTTCCACGATGTAAAATGTCAGGGATTGCAGCAGTGCTGCATCACTGGATGGTGCTGTAAAGCCCAGAACAGGGCTGCTTGCACACCCACTAGGTCAAGAGGGGTAACCACTGTCAAAAGTGTTAGTTTCTAAATGTTCACTATCACATACTTTTGAATTCTCAGAGTTCCTGGCAGGGAAGGACAGCTTTCAGACCAGCCTCACTCTATAGACAGTGGATTAAGTGTTTGCTGGAAGATGTGGCACTTGCTAACTGCAGGAGTTCGGCACCCTTGCATGCTGAATAGTATGGTGAGAGGACACTGCACAGTGGCACCCCATCCTGGGAGCCTAAGGCTGTGTTGCACAGCATAACAAGGGTTGAACAAGGGGCTGTGCTCCCTCAGTACCCTGCTGAGTTGCCTAACCATTTTCCACCTATTCGTGACCATGAGTTTTTCAAGCCACAGCTGTAAGGGCAGCCTGCTGAGCCACAGAGAACCAGGGCTGTGTCATATGGCAGCTATGATGGAGACCAACTCTATAACCTTTGTCACATGTCACCAGTGAAAATGTATCTTCACCCCCACAGTTACGTGATATCATCTGCAGCAGAGCCAGACCCAGACAATGGGCATTTTGTGCCCCCTGGGATCTCTGCAGTTTGCAGATGGTGTCTCACAGCCTGGGGTAAACACAATTTCATAGAAAAGAAATCTTGGAAGAAATTCTCAGACCCTAGTGCTGGTCTATAATGTCACTTGGCAAGGTCTCATCCCATTAGGCACAGTCGTTTCCCATATTACCACAAAATGAAAATCCCATATCCGGCCTGATTTCTGGTGGAGGTATGCATAGCATAACCACAGAGAGAGGAATTTGCAGGAAGCCTGTGGGAAGAGAGAGCAGCAGCCAAGGGCAAAGGGCATGCAGATTGCATGAGGAACATGGAACAGCAGTGAGCTAGATCCTGGCACAATGCTGGGACTTAACCTGATTGAACTTTACTTCAAATCACATGAAGAGAATTCAACAGAGCCTCTCCAATGCAGGGAAGAAAAGTCAATTAGCTTGAGAACATGACTGCCACTGAAGCAATTATCTGTATTAAAAACTAAATCCATTTTAAAAGGTAATTATTCATATTATTGCAAATTCAAGTCCTCCCACGCTGGGAATGCTTGGATAAAGCTGCCTGTGTGAGCTGTGACTCAAATAGGTTCCTTCATCAGTCTCCCTACTTGCTTTGAGAGTTGCACCTTAATGTTACAATCCCCACAGAAGAAAGTAACCAGGAACTTGCACCTTTCCTGGGATCTGTGGACAAAGCAACTACTGTGAAACCCAAGAGCCCCCCTCTGAAGATACTGGGTGCACTGGGTATAGCAGTTGGAAGAGGCTCCATAATAACAAACAAATATGACAGGGGCCAAGGCAGTAGGAGCTGGCTTTCCCCTGCAGACAGACAGGGAAACGAGCTATATGCATCAAACAATCAGTGCTATCTCTGAAATAAGGTGAAACCAGCCAGGAAGGAGGTGGAATGGCTGTAGTGGAGATGTCCTTCTAGACTACAAACCAAATGTGGGAAAGATTAGTGGATGCCACAGCCACTTGAAGTGATCCCAGACTTTTACTTTCACAAGATCATTTTTAGATTTTCTGTGTTTCAGATGAAGATGTTATCTACATTTTGCTTCTAGGAACACAACAGGAAAGCATAAAACAAGAATATGAGGGAAGACAAGAGTGATAGAAATGTACTGATGTTACAGAATCACAGAATCACAGAAATTAGGGGCTGGAAGGGACCTAGAAGATCATCTAGTCCAACCCCCCTGCCTGAGCAGGATCACTTAGACCAAGTCTCTCAGGAACAGATCCAGGCGGGTCTTAAGTGTCTCCAGAGATGGAGACTCCACAACCCCCCTGGGCAGCCTGTTCC
>VYZU01052940.1:21117-43427 GCA_013401355.1 Ceyx cyanopectus | reverse complement strand
CAGGCACCTCTCCTGTTCTCCAGGACCTTTCAAAAATGATGGAGAGTGGTCTAGCAATAACCTCTGCCATCTCCCTCAGCACTCGTGGGTGCATCCCATCAGGGCCCATAGATTTGCAGATGACCAGTCTGCTCAATTGGTCTCTAACCCAAGCCTCATCAGGAACTTCCTCCCTCCAGATTTACCTGAGCCAGCAGGAAGGATCTGAACCAAAGGACCACAGGAATCTTCACACATTGTTCTGTCTGTATAGGGCACACTTCCTGAAAATGATTTTGGCAGCTGAGATACACGTAGTGAGGAGCAGTCAGTCCTTCAGCCTTCAGAGCTCTCTCTGGTGTGTGCCATTTGCAGGTCTGTTCTCCACTGACTGATTTAATGGTTTTGAAGTTGTTTGCTATTTGTATCCAGGAAATAATTACAATAGAATTTTATCATTTTTTAAAAGGGTAGAAAGGATGACCCTGAAAACTATCGCCCTGTCAGTCTCACCTCTGTGCCTGGGAAGATCATGGAGCAGATTCTCCTAGAGGGTCTAACAGGACAAATAGAAGGCAATGGGCTGATGAAGGACAGCCAACATGGCTTCATCAAGGACAGGTCCTGCCTGACAAATCTAGCGGCTTTCTATGATAAGGTGACTACATCCATGGACAAAGGACAACCTGTTGATGTGGCTTCTGGACTTCTGCAAGGCTTTTGACACGGTCCCCCACAACATCCTACTCACCAAGTTGGAGAGGGTGGACTGTACAGTGGATAAGGAATTGGCTGGATGGTTGCATCCAGAGGGTGGTGGTCAATGGCTCGATGTCCAGATGGAGAAAAGTGTCAAGTGGAGTCCCTCAGGGGTCTGTACTGGGTCCTATATTGTTTAATATCTTCATTAATGATATTGGCAATGGGATTGAGAACACCATCAGCAAGTTCGCAGATGACACCAAGCTGAGTGGTGCTGTTGAAAGGCTGGAGGGATGGGATGTCATCCAGATGGACCTGGATAGGCTGGAGAGGTGGGCCCAGGTGAACCTCATGAGGTTCAACAAGACTAAGTGCAGATTTAGACTAGATATCAGGAAGTACTTTACCTTGAGGGTGGTGGATCAGTGGAATAGGTTCCCCAGGGAGGTGGTTGGTGCACCATCTCTGGACATATTCAAGGAGAGGTTGGACAAGGCTCTAAGCAGCCTGGTATAATTAAGGGTGTCCCTGCTTACTGCAGGGGGGCTGGACTAGATGACCTTTGGAGGTCCCTTCTGGCCCTAAACATTCTACGATTCTATGATTCTATGATCAAGATGAGTTTTATTTTCCAAGACAGTCTTTCTATCCACCTCCAAAGTCCCAGAATCATACTGCATACATAAATACGAAACAGCGTTGTGAAATCTCCAATGTGATGTACCCCAGGCCCAGCTTATAAGGACTGTGCTGTTCAGTTTGACCTACATCAAAAGGAAATGTAAAACTCAACTCCTGATACCCACACAGTGCTGTGGATAGTGAGCCAGCCTGAGCATAATCCTGTTGCTCCATGTTAGATCTCTCTGCAGTGCAGTACTGTTTTGATCTGCTTCCTGTAGGTCTTGAGAGATCAGGAAAAACCCGACTGTACAAATGTTATTTTCTCCTTTGTATTAAAAAGTCAGTATTTTCATTTCAGTAAAGACAACAGCATAGGGAAAACAAAACAAACATCTGTGTTCTCAAATGATAAGATTTAGCCAAAATGAACTTTCACATCATCTCACAGACTGTAATGAATTTGCCACCAGAAGAAAATTGCTCCTAACATGACCACATGTAGATACTTTAAAACCTTGAACCTTTTTGGCTCTAAATTTCACTGTTTCAGTTCTGAATTTTACTGTTTCAGGCAGAGACTCAAGAAACAGTTATCAGATGGCACACACAGTAGGTGCTTACCTGAAACAACAATTTTAAGACTTACCAAAAATGCATTTGGAATAAGAGAGAGATTGAAATCTCAGTATAAACTTTCTCCAGATATCTTTCAACTATTTGCATCACCATTCAGAAATAAAATAAGCTTGTATATATTGTATTATAATATAGATAATGATAAATTACAATAGTAATAGAACAAATGTGGAATCAACAACCACACAAACACCTGGAGATCTTGTAACAGGAATAGCACATGTGCCTAACCAACAACAACTGAAACTGTCAAACCTCTGGAAGTTGGAAAACCATTCAGATCCAGCAAGAAAAATCCTGTGTTTTAGCAAATCCTTCATCTACTTGACTAACCAAAGAGCAATCTGGTGTGGGACAAATCAAAACAGGATATTGGTCTGCACAGGGAGTCTATGTAATGTGATTCCACACCTCCTTGCTTTACCATCCCCAAATGCTAGTACTGTTAGGACATGTTACTCTTTTTGATTGCAATAAGGTGTAGATGCTCAGTGCCTTTGGCCCTGGCTAACACCAGGATGGGGAGCGTGCCAGTGAGCCTGCTGATGACTCAGAGGTAGCAGCCATGATCAGTCTAAAGGAAGAGCAAAGCAGTGCCAAGGAACACTTGGATGAACCTGAGGGCTGGAGGAACAGAAGCAGGATGAAAATTTATGGTACAAAAATTTTTAAAATAGGTTAATCAGAAAAAGTTCTGTAGAACCATAAAAGGTCATATTTGTGCTCTTCCTCTCCTCCAACACATTCTGAATTCTTCCCTGCAGTTTCCTCAAGAGCAATGCAGCTTACTCAGTCCAGAATAGTATAGAGCTGATGACTAAAAGGCTGCTGTTTGAAGGCAACCATGATTTTGAATGATGGGCAACTGTTGTAACCACCAAGGTATGAGAGGGAACCAACAATTGCTGGAGTTGCTGTCTTAGGCTACACCAATCTGCTAGCTGTCAAATCTGTAAACAGCCTTCTTTAAGAGCTGTAGGCCTCTAGCCAGAGATTGTAAAGATCAAACAAACCTTGTCAACAGATTCTTTCCTTTGTCATCTTAAATGTACAGCCTCAACTGAATTTCTTCTCCTTTTAGAGAATTTTCTAGTTTTTAAACTAAGAAAGCAATAAAAGGACTGAAAGAATTTCCCAAAGAAAATAAGTTCATCTCCTTATTAACTCATTTCAGCTTAACCTCCAGGAACAGACTGTCTCTCCAAGGTCTCTCTGCTACACAGCTCTACATCCCACATCTGTCCAACTCCCATTTCAGTAAATGAAACATGAAGAACACCTCTCTTGTTTTCCTCCCAGAACGCTACAAGGTTTTGGGCAAATGCTTCTAATAGGTGACTGCAGTAATACATATGAAATGATGAGCTAAACAGGTCATAGATTGTGAACATCAGACCACTAAGAACAATTTGGCACTGCTTTGTGATATTTTACTTCCAAGACTGACAAGCAGAGCAGGCAATGCAGCTCCTAACACATGAAAAGAAAGAACATGCTGTAACATTTAACTTCAAACAACACAGACTGACTGTTGATCTGCATGTTGTTTGAGCCAGCATTTCCAAACTTTCAGTGTAATGGGACCACCATTAATGCTAAGACCCTCTTGTGGACCACCATGTATATCATCAACTTTTATTGAAAACACAACTGAAAAGTGTTCTGTTTGGTTCTGCAGCCCAGCTGTGGACTACTTACCATAAGCTTGTGGACCACCAGTGGTCTGCAAACCACAGTTTGGTAACTATTGGTCCAAGTGACTCAAGGCTAGAAATGTGCCAGAAAAAGCAATGGTAGAGTACTAATGTAATTACAAAGATATTACACATAACTAACCATATGGATACAGAGCTCTTTATACCACCCGCAGCTTTCCATGTGGGAATGCAATTCCAGCTCCTGATTGTCTTCTTGTTAATGCCTCCCATACAGTGTAATTTTTGCAGCACATCCTGGGACTTGTTTATATGCATGAGCTTTGTGCCACAGCCAGTAGCTACAATTAAGGCATAATTATAAGTGGTAAGGCAGGGAGGAAAACTTGGCTACCAGTAAATTTCACAATCGGTGGTTCTCCTACATCTAATAAAATAGTTTAATTGGGCTCCTTATTTGCCTCATTCTTAACTAGTTATGGGCCTGAGTGCTTTTTCAAAGTTCCTAAGTCTTGTGAGTCTGTATTTTAAGGCCCTTCTCACATAGAGGAGGTGGAGCAGTGCAAACTAGAGATCTCTAGCCACAAATGACTACTTCAAGTCTTGCCCAAATACAGTTTTCTTATATGTTTTGAGCATTCTTGAATTCTTGGTTTATGTTTTTAGGTCCATCCAAACTCTAAATACACATTGATCTTTGAATAGCAGATACTTGTTTAATTTGCTGTAAAATACATGTACACACACGTACACATACACAGAGGATTTATCTACAGGACACAGTGAGGTGCTGTGCAGAAATGGTTTAACTCTCTCTTAATGACCTTGCTGAGGACTGCACAGCACTGCACAGAGCCATGCCCAGAAACCTGGTGGACATTAAAGGCCAGCCTTTTTGTTTCTCATATTGGTGAATACCACAAGGTAGAGAAGCCCAGGATATCTCTAAACAAGCTTACTCAGATACTACAAATAGTGTAGTCACAATCCCATGGAGCAGTGTAGGTATACTGTAAGTGGCATATTCTTTACTACTAACAGCCTTTCATGTGTCCATGGTGACTCTGGAAAGGAAAATTCCAATTCAGCCCTTACTCTCTTATGGAGAGGTAAATAAGAACCATGAAGCTGCAAAGTCTCCAGGTAGATTATTTAAAGTCCAGTGAGGAAAGAAAGGAGGATTTCAAGCTGCCAGAAGTGGGCCTCTTTGGAGGTCTTTGACCATCCCTAAGGTGAACCCTTGGAAATGCATTTTAAAGTTCCAAAGACATTTTATGTATAATTAATCTTCAGCACTTTCTCATTTGGTCTTGCTAGGGCTCTTCAAACAGCATTTATGGCTGCTTGGGAAGCAAATGGCACGTTATCATTTGGATACAGAAAGGTTGTGTCAGCTGCTCTAAATTGCACAGCGAATCAGTGGCAGAGCCAAAAACCAAGGCGAGGAGTGCTGATTACATGTTTTGTTCTCTTGACCCTATGCCTGCATCCCAGGGCTGCAAAAGGCATCTTTCACTTAGGCAAACATAGAAGAGGGAGGGAGAAAGAGCAAGATTAAAAACTCTGGAAAAGAGATTGCAGAGAGGAAGATGTTGCATACCACCCCTAAAAAGCTGTTTGTCACATGGAAACAGCAGCAATTCTCCAAGGTCAATACTGTGGAGACAAATTTATCTGTTGTGCAACATTAGAGAAAGAAAGTTACTTGAAGAATGGCCTTGAGCCAGTAAACCATCTCATTTTTGATTGGTTGTAACAGAATCTTGCCTTATCCTTCTTTATCCCCGACCTTCTATTGGAGGGAAAAAAAAAAAAAAAAAAAAAANAAAGGTATTTTATCTTCTTTTGTTTTAAAAGCAAGCACAAGTGAACCTAATGATGCTCAGAGGCAGCAGGCACAAGCCCTGCTTCCTATGCTCAGAGCCAGCCTGTGACAAGCTGCCAAGTGGACATGGCAGGAGTGTTCGCCCACCACTGACCAGCTCCCTCACACTGGACTGGCACATCCCCTGGGGGAGTTGAAGGCAAGGCAGCTCTACTTCCAGGGAAGCAATACCCCTCTTTCCTTCTGCAGCTTTGCAGCTCTCCAGGAGAAGATAGGCTGCCCTTTTCTTCCTGATTGGGATATATATATATACACACACATGTGAACAAGCAGTTATACTTAATTTTTCCCCCCTATTTTTCACAGACTGTTTTTCTGGAATCTGGGAGTTTATGAGTCTGAAATAACCCGAAGTCTGTTTTTCTCATACCTCATATCCTGCTTGGAGGAAGTACTGCAAGAAGACTGGACCTCATCTCATCTTTTCACCCTGGGAACTCCTTGGGGAATTCAAAAGACCTGTGGAAAAGAGGAAAAAAAAAAACAAAACCCAAAACCAACCCAAACCAACAACAACAAAAAAACCCCAAACACAAAACACACACACACACAAAAAAAAAAGAAAACAACAACAAACAAAACAGGGTTTTCAAGGTGCATCTTCAGATATACCCCTTGCCCCTAGCACTAGAATAGTACCAAGGAGATGTTCCTTTAGGGGACAGCATATCATCCTGAGTCCCCATCTCTCTCTGCTCCCTTTGGCACAACATGCCTGCGAGGTAGGAAAATATTAATTCCCACTCTACAGGTTAACTGAAAAGCAAAAGTAATTTTTGAGATTCCTCATAGAAGTCTCCCATATAGGCAGAGAGAATTCTGTCCTTAAGTCCAAAATCTGACTTTGAGAAGTCCTTGAATCAGCCATGTTCATGGTTGGTGAGAAGCTGCTCACACTCTGAGACCCTGCACCTCTGAGCTCTGCTTGCTCAACCCCAAGTCACCAAGATCCTACATAAACCCTACTGGGAGCCAAAAATAGCAATCATTTGGATGGGACAGCTCTTTCTGAGTTCTCTTCAGCAGGGCCATCTGGGCTCTGATGCACAACAGCAGTATTTGGCCTTTCATTAAATGCAGTTACAGTCACTTTTTCTGAAGCAGCTGGAGCATGAGGTGCAACCACAATCCACCTTCTCTGTAAAGAGGACTTGTCCAGGAAGTCGCAGCTGAGGCTGGAGACCTTCCTCAACCTGAAGTGATACAAACCCAGAGCTGCTGCTGAAAAGCAGTCACCCTGAATACCAGCCCGAAAACGACAGCAATTTCCTGTTTGCCATCAGCTTGCTTGACCTCAGCAAACTTGCTGAGGGTCACACATGAGGCCTTTGGAAGAGCAGGAGGCTGAAGTTGGGGTGCGATGTGATCTTTTTCATTAATATATAGCCCTCACTTGTCCTGTAACTAGAGACCAGACCAGAACATATTATCACTTGTTATGATGTATGGCTGGTTATGACATGCAATACAGACCAGGCACCTGGCTCAGATAAGAGAGACATTATCAGTCTTCATTTGACTCAGAGCTGAGGGCAGTCTGTTCTTTGAAAAATCTGAACTAGTGACCTAAAAGTGAAAGGCTCTTTTTCCCATGCTAAAGCTACTATTTTTTTCGCATCAATGAATTTTCATATTGGCTTCAAATCAACTGTTACTTCCAAAAAACAGTCACTGTTTTGCTATTTCTCTTATGAAAACAAGTTATGGTAAATATGAAAAATTAGTCAGATATTACAATAGTTAAGAGAATTGGTGTGAACTGTAATGTACAGACATGTAAAATCAAGAAGTGCCTCGTCCAAGGAATGTTTAGATCTCCGGAAATCGGTTTTCTTTCCATATTATTGTGACACATCACCCATATGAAACAGCCAAGTAAATGTTTACCACCCTGGGGAGTCACCATCCCTCTGGCTGGGACCACCAACCAAAGCTGTGGGCACTAGATCCAGGGCAGATTTCCCCCAGGGCACCCCTATTGTATTTGTTCTCACTTTGTGTCTCCCCTTGGGCCTGTGACAGCCCAAGACAGCAGGGGAGAACCTTGGGCACTACCGAGGACCTATCCCTTCATACCTTCTGCAGAAAGAGCTGTGGTGGCATGACCCTCCAGGTCAGGCAGAAGAGTTCAGTAGATGCTGCTACTGCCAGGGTGACTTGGTGGCTTGTCAGGGACTCAAAAGCCAAGATTCAGCTCCTGCAGTTTCTGTGGTTAAATGATATTCTTAATTACACAGGAAAATGTGCTTGAAACAATTTACATTGGTTCAATTTACCCTTGTCTGAAACCAGAGCAAATTGGGCAAGAGGAAATCACAGCTCATAGTTGGTTTTACCTATCTGCACTAGCCTTATGAAGGTGCAGGGACATTTAGTGACTGGGAACCAAAGTTTTTTTCTGAAACAGAGACAGTCATAGCTGAAACATTTCTTAAAACATACAGATATTTTACATAGTTCCTTTACAATGGTTCACAGAATCACAGAATGTTAGGGGTTGGAAGGGACCTAGAAGATCATCTAGTCCAACCCCCCCGCCAGAGCAGGATCACCTAGACCAAGTCACCCAGGAACAGATCCAGGTGGCTCTTAAGTGTCTCCAGAGATGGAGACTCCACAACCTCCCTGGGCAGCCTGTTCCAGAGCTCTGTCACCCTCACTGTGAAAAAGTTCTTCCTTGTGTTTACCCTAAACCTCTTGTGTTCCAACTTGCACCCATTGCCTCTTGTCCTGTCATTGGATGACAATGAGAAGAGTCTGGCTCCATCCTCTTTACACTCACCCTTAACATATTGATAGACATTGATGAGGTCCCCCCCTGTCTCCTCTTCTCCAGGCTAAAGAGCCCCAGGTCTCTCAGCCTCTCCTCATAAGGGAGATGCTACACTCCCTTCATCATCTTGGTACCCCTGCACTGGACTCTCTCCAGTAAATCTCTGTCTTATCTCTGTTTTTGTTTAACCCACTCCCTAAGAAGCTACTGCCACCAATATTTGAATTTAACAAGCTCTTGAAGTTTCCTGAGCATGTGCTCAAATTATTATTTATATATTTTTACTTTAGGCATCTATGTCCAGAAACTTGAAGACAAGAACAAACTCTTAAGACAGATCAACTTGCAACTGTTACGACAATTGCCCTTGCCGTGTAATGATATTTAAACCATACAAATTCATCTTTGCAAATGTAGGGTAGATTGCTTCTCCAGCTGTGCTTTTAAAGACATTGTGGACTTCTTACACCACGCAGACTGAAAATTACTTCCATCATATGGTTTGGAAAAAATAGCCAGACCTCAGGGATTACTAATTATGGGTAAATAAACCAAAGTTAGCATTCTGGGGAAGAAGTAAACAGTAGCAGTGCTGGAGATCCAATGTGGTGACCCAGGCAATGATATTGATCAATGCCTTCCCAGAGGAGGAAAAATTAGAGAGTGTGGAATTAGAGACACCATTCAGTTTAAAATGAATAGAGCCTTAAGCAAAACAGAAGCTAACAACCTTGTAAAGTTGTAAAAGGGCTTTTTGTTCTCCTGTACCATACCTCCTTTCATTGTGCAAGGCTGTTATCATCTCTCATTAGTGACCCTTTCGGCATAAATTTTTTCTCCCATGAAACATGCAGATTTTTATGGACCAAATTAGGACCATTAAATCAAAATCTTGGGTGCTTGGCAATTACAAATGGCTGAGGAGAGAAGTTTAAAAGCAAAGAAGAAACAATCAAATCACTTGGCAAAAAGAATAAGCAAATAAATACTTTGTGGCTGGATAAATGTTATGTTGTGTTAGCCTTCAGGAATATCTAGGGGCGTAAGCCCAAAATGGGCATAGGAGAACCAATTTAAATTCCCCTCTAACTCAGAGGCAACCACAAGGAGCTCTAGAATGGGGGTTCATCTTTTCATTAAAAAGATGTTGAATTATTTTACTGAAATATTCACTATGTCTGGAACACAAGTAGCCACAACTATAAAGCTGGGGAATTACTATTGTTTCCAGTGCGAATCATCATCATCAGGAGCAGAGAGGACATCCTGGAGTGGTCTGCCCATACCACAAGGGCTGGCATGTATACCTGGAAAGAGGCATTTACACAGAGGAGGTACAAACCTCCTCAAGTGGAAGAGTGAACTCAGCAAGGGTCCTCACAACCCCTACAGTTGTCTCCACCACTAATCCATGGGAACAGGCCCTTTTCCTGCCTCATGGTGTGCTATCTTCTACCATATTTTCTGTGATTCTTATTTGTGATTGATGCTCAAAATGTGGATGGTAGAGGAGATTCAGCCCCAAAATCAAACCAGGTTAGTGGGTTAAGCAATAATGTTAATCAGTTTGGTGAGTCTGGAGCTCTCTTACAAAAAGCAGGAGTCATAAATTGACAATTGTTCTACTTTGTCCACAATAAGGCAAAAAGAAACATTAATTTGACTTTTATCACAGATTTTCCACTCTTCATTTAGTGCTTCTTACCTGCAGTAGAAAAAAAGGCATGTAGAAGGGTATTTCTTACTCACTTGATCATGGCAGAGAGAATCAAGAAACTGCTTCAGTTTGAGAAAGAAGAAGGGGAATCCCAAGGACAAGTAGTAAAATATGATGTGAAGTGCTAAAGTGAAGACAGTTCTTACAGGAATGGGCATGTAACAATACCTGCAGTAACTCTTACATAAGAAATACGGTATCTAACTGGAGGTAGACTAGTATTGGGCTTGTCTTGACAGTTACAAAGGAAGGGATTGGAGAGACTGATTTGCATGAATTGCATGCAACCAGAATGAAATCCAAACCAGCAATACTATATATTTAGTGCTTTCAAAAAGTCAAATTGCACAAGGCTGAAAACAATTATGAGCCAAATTATTTCAGAGAAAGAATTTAAACAGGAAAAAAGTGACTGATAATTGGGAACTATTTAAATACAATTTACTAAGTGCCCCAAAAGGCACATTCTCACATTGCACAAAAGAGGTCAAGTGGAGTTAAAAACAAAAGCAAAACAAAACAAAAGCACAAGCTGTCTTAGAGAGGAAATTAAATCAGCCTTTGTAAAAACCTCCACAAACAACCGCCCTCCACCATTCTCTCAGCAACAAAATATTAAACAAACCAAACTCACATATATAATGAATAAGGAAGGAACTGCTGATAAGAACTGTATATCAGACACCAGCAAAGGTAGATAACCAGAATGGGAAGCAACGAGATACAAAGGGGAGTTTATGACCATCAGAATGACAGTAGAAAGGGTCTTTTAATTTCTATATATATCAGAGGAGGAACTCCTCCTAAGAGTACTCACCCAGGAGTTAACTTTGTCAATAGTGATTTTCAATCTGAGTATCAAGAAACATACAAGACAGTAAGAAAGTTGAAGTCTGGCCAATTTTCAGAGGAGCTTACCAAGGGTAACTGAAGGAATTACAGGCTTGTCTGTCTGGCACTGAGTACAGGCAAAATAACAGAATAGCTGTGATGAGGTTGAGTTAGTAAAGAACTGGGAGTGAAGAGGAGGCAAGAAACACAGTTTATAACAAGAGATACATGAGAAACAGACATTGTAAAGCAAATACAAATCTTCTTTCTGTTGAATTTTAAAATGTTGTTGATAAAGGTCATAATATTTTCACTGTGTACGTAAATCTCCATAAGAAGATTTTGGTTTAGAACTGACAAACAGGAAAAAAAGTAATGCAACAGTAGAGATTTAATTTGGTGTTTGTTAAATAGGTTCAGAAAGGACTACCCAAAACTATTTAGTGCCTCTGAGAGAGGCAGCAGGATTCAGGGGACAGTGCATGTCAGGGGAGGTGTGAAGGTGGAACTTCTTTGCTGTGTGTACAGTTATCTCCCACCACAGATTCCACACCAGCCATATAGTGCCCCCTGGGATCTCAGAGGATTCATGGGAGGTGGAAAAGGCCACATCATCAGTCAGCTGTGAAGGCTGACAGAAATGTTCTGCAGGTGATCCCCCTTCCATGCTGCAGGTTTATCCACCTTTATGCACCATAACCTGAGCAGAATAGACGATATGCTTAGTTACAAAGCTGGTCTCTTGAGCACCTCAGGAGCAACAAAAAACAGTCTAAGTATGATCTACCCAAGGCTGTAGATGTTAATCACTGAACACAGCCTCTGATTTTAATGCTAATGTCTGGTCCCCACAGCTGGATTGGGCAGAGATGGGCAGTATGGGTGGTGCCAGCACAAATCATTCCTTATTTTCCATGTCCAGCTCCCACAGTATCCAACTTGGTGAGGACTGGGCCTTTGCTCAGGCCCCTGATCTCTTTGGTTTTGTAGACTTTCTGCCAGTTCCTTTAGCCTTCAGTGCAATCTGACACCCCACCCTTGAAAGATTGTTGATGTCAGTGCTAGGGCTCACTGGAAATATGCTCTTCTGCCCCACAAGACGCATCCTTAAAATGATTGCAAAGTCCAGACTCCTAACTTGATCCATGGCATTTACAATTACTTCCAAGAAGTCAGGCCATGAGAACAGTGGTTTTAAAAAATTGCTGTGACAGATGGTATGTGTTTTGCTCACAGCTGGTTGTATGTGAATATGTTATGTTCTTTTGAAAGGATTTGGCTGAGCAACAGAGGGAAATGCTACCAGTTTGCCTCGTCCTGGCAGTTGCGTTGAGTTGGGCAGAGTTGTCTGTGGGGAGGGGAGATGGTGTCTTTCCTGAAAGTCCTGGGAAAGGGAGAAATCTGTCAGGTAGGAGGATGTGGTAAGGAGGGAATGTCCCTCCTTTGACAAAAAGGGAGCCTTTTGACAGAGCAGAAATTGGGACATTCAGTCCCCAGATGCCCAAAGGCATAAAGGCAAAGGGGACTAGGAGGACTGCATGCAATTGGAAAAGCTGGGACAAGGTGGCAGGACTAAGTCCAGACTTGAGGAAAGGACTTATCTGTAATGATATAATGAGCAGGAGAGTTTTGTTTACAAACCTTCATAATTTCATTCCAAAATTCCTTGAAGCCTCCTTGTCATAATTTTTCTTCCAGTAAAGCCTGGCCATGGAGTTTACAAGCTCTTTCACTGTCTGGGTGTGCTCACTCAGAAAAAAAGCATACTCCTTCCCAGAAGAGCTGGGTATCACCCGCTCTTTCCACAGCCAGCATCACCCGGAGCCAAGGTCCAAACCCAGACTGAGGGCTTTTAGCCCATTACTGCAATTACACCCTCTCCACCCAAGTGTTTTGCACTGAATATTACTCAAAAGGGATAAAAAACCTTCAAAAATAAGTATTGTTAGTTCAATGAGAAGCCTTAAAATAATGTTTTCATGTCTCACCCTCCTAAGGAAAAACAAAAAAAACCAGAGATGAACAATCGAAGGAGTATTAAGATACTTGATGGCTAGAAAAGGAAGAAATGCAACCACAAACACATTTCTTTAAAACAGGGCTTTGTAGCCTGTTTCTTCCACATTTAAAGGACAGCCCAGAGAGGAAAGAGCTACTGGGAAATGGCCAGTATGTTGGACTTTATGATCTTAAAGGGCTTTTCCAACCTAAATAAATCTACATTTCTGTGACCCCACATTGCCAGGCTGAGGCTGCAGCCGAGGCTGCATCTGGCTCTAGCCCCTTCCCCAGCTCTCCACCACAGAAATGCCCTTGGGCAATCCTGGCCAGGAGTTGTGGATTTCATATGGGTCAGATGTGAAGTTTGGTTTTTTTTTCTTTTGTATACAAGATGGGATTCCCAAACTGTGGTACAAATACCCACAGAAATAAATTGCATACATACACATGAGCATGGCTTGATCCACCTCCTTCCTCCCTGCCATAGTGTGCAGCTGGGTGGGTTGTCAGGGCTGCTCCCACCACTACCACCCTAGCAGGAGCACACAAGCCAGGTCCCATAAGGATTCTTGGAAAGTAGTGGGGCAAACTGCTCAGAGGAGCATGCAAGTCCTGCAAACAAGGATGACTGGAAATACAGCCCTATTTTTGTTTATTTCTAGACAGAAATAGAAACGGGAGAGAATGCTCACTGAGCTTTCATTTGCAACCACTCTGTTGCTTCAAGGAGCAATGCTGCTGGTGGGGTCTACTGCAGGGACTGCCCTCACCTCTTTGGAATTTTCTTCCCTTCTAAGATTATTGATGACTGATCTCTTCTGTGAGGTCTCTTGTCTCACCCTCTTACCTTGCCAACCTGGCTGCAACATCATTGCCCAGAGAACAAGATGAGAGAGTAAAGTAGCTGAGCATTTCTTGAGAACCCTTTCAGACATGCTCCCAGATAAGCATACAATTACCTCTCACTCTAGCAGTTATTGCAACTAACACTGCCTAATGAAAATTTACTGACTTTAATTTTGCCTTGCATTGTTTAAGAAAATTTTAGCTCAGAGACTTACTCTACTAAAAATGTTAGAAAATAATAAGGATTTTTTGTATTCTAAATTAATCTTTTAACCCAAGGAAAAAAAAAAAAAAGACTTAATTTGAGCCTGTACACTAAGAAAAACAAAAAACAACCATGAACTCCTGCTTGATTTTTCATGTTCTGAGGTCATCTTGCTTTCTTTAAACACATTAGCATTACTGATCATGATCAGATAGATTTGAACAGATTTAACACAACAGTTCAAAAACAGACTGAGCAGTGTATGTTAAACAGGTTAATTGGTATATGAAAAGATGCTAGATTGACATTTATATCTTTGGTCTAGATGCTACTTAATATTTTACAACTTTTATACTTGTTACATATGCATTTTATCTCATCTCATTGTGAAATAATTTAATTCAACATTTAAAGATTATTTAAGAATTATTTTGAGTGAATGTACTTACATATCTTCTATGCTTCAACATTTACTGTTTCATTGATGCTGAGAAGAAATGTGTTAAGATGAATGTACTACNACAATTTATACTTTTTTTTTTTTCCACACCCCAATGTACTCCTTCCCCAAAATAAAATCCAATGTAGGAAAATGTTTTGTAGCTTTAAACCATTCTCAAATGCCCTCAAAAATCAAAGGGATTTAAGTATACAGATGTGAGCTTAGTACACACTTAAGTGTAATCCTGATGGATTACCCACTGACANAAAGAGGAAAAAAAAAAATATTTTGAAAGGCATTTGCAAATTAAGCATGTGTTTTAGAGGAGTTAAAGACGTGTATTAAGCTTTGAAACTTGTGAGCTAAACCAGCACCAGCACAAACACTACAGGGTAGTCAACAACCCATACCAAGATAATAGTAAAAATGCCAAAACCTATTTTGTCTTTTCCCTCCTTCTTCTAGAATTTTCAGAAACACTTTTCTCAATTTCCTGGACAACCTCAGACCAAGGCAAATTATCTAATCAAAATAAAAGGCAACTTTTACCTTGTTCAATAATGTATAGTACCAAACATCTCATTGATAGACAAAGATAGATTGATTCATTTCTTATTACTGAAAGCTCACTACCTGGTAGGCATGACATAGTAAGCTCACTGCACACTAATCAACCTTTTAATCACTGCTGTTTTATAGGCACTCTTAGAGATACAGAATTATTTTCTCATTTCCTTTTATATGCTCTTTTGCATAAACAATGAATTAAGAATTTATTGCAGTTCAACATATTTGAAGGACAACAAAAATAAATAAACAAGAAGCCCCCTAAACCCATTCATTTTTGAGTAAACTCAAGCTGATGGAGCAAACAATAACTATTCCAGCATACAAAAGTTACACAGAAAAGCAATGGACAAGGATATTTATAAATGTAATTTGTAGATGACAGGCATAATACTTACTTACAAAGATCAAGGTTGTTTTCAACCATACATTACCACTTCTGGAAAATCAGTCTATGTTATTTTTAGTACAGGTTAGGAACTGGAGTAATGATTGAGTGATTTGCCAAGGACATGGTTACACAGACTTGGAAAACTGGAAACTGTGATTTCTTTCCAAAGGGAATGTGTATCATAGACACAGCTGGTATCACTATGCAGAAGAGTTTATTCCTATAATTCTTGGTGTAAGAGACCAAACGTATTTGAATACAAAGCCTCCTACTACCATGGTAACATAAATGATCCCTGAGCAGACTTTAGTCAGGTCTGGGACCTACACAGAGACTGCAGTAGGATATAACACCCTACACTTAGAAAGTGCAATGTAGCACTGTCTAATCCTCACTGTGCTCTAGAAGATTTACAAAAGATTATCATTCTGGTTTGGAGAGGGAAAGGCAGACACAGAAGGCAAACCGAGACATATGAAAGGAGTCACAATTTATACTTTTTTTTTTTTCCACACCCCAATGTACTCCTTCCCCAAAATAAAATCCAATGTAGGAAAATGTTTTGTAGCTTTAAACCATTCTCAAATGCCCTCAAAAATCAAAGGGATTTAAGTATACAGATGTGAGCTTAGTACACACTTAAGTGTAATCCTGATGGATTACCCACTGACACAGATTTAACTGATTGAATCCACATTTCAACTACAGACACGTGTTTAAAATCAAGGCAGTCACATGGTACAATATCCATTGTACAATGCCAGAATTTTGCCCAGGAGTTGTTCTGCGAAGGAATAGGTGTCTGTACAAAAGAATTAGGAGAGAGTAGAGACACTGAGATTTCTCCTTCACTAGCAAGGTTGCTAGCTTGCCTGGTTTATCTAGAAAACCACAGCTTTTTAATTTCAGTCTAATAGAGCTACCTTAAGGTGATGTTTCCTGTAGCACCTCTTCTTTTTCCTCTGGGAAGGTGTCCAGGTGGCTTCCATATTGAAGACTTGGTCACATCCTGTGCATCTTATATGGAGCCCTGAGATGTACCAGAGTGCTATGTTGATGGCTTCAGATAGTTCAGAGCATCCAGAGGGTCCTAGGCAGGTGTGTCATAGACAGTCTGTCCTTTACTGCACCCATCTTCTGAAATCCCAGGCTGAATTCTGGAAGATTTCCCTGGAAAGAAACAGTATCAAAGGAATGATGGTACCAGTTCTCACTCATAACTTAACCTGCCTTGAATAATTGGTCAGGCCAGAAAAAGTAACTGTTAATATGATTCAAACTATTTTGCTGTAACAGTCAGTGTTCATCTATCCTTGAACAAAATATGTCATCCAAGATGAAATATTCATCTTTCCTAGAAAGGTCTGGAGCACTGATATTCCTTTCAATTGGAAAGGAATTTCTTGGAACAGTTTTACACATACAAATTTACTAATTTGTACAGCTTGGGGAACCAGGACAATCCCAAGTTTTAACCACATGTAGGACCCAACATAAAACTGATCTCCTTGTTCCTTAAAAAAATGTGGTTAGTAGATGGCTTGGCAATGCTCTGCCTGGGTAAGGAGGACAAAAAATAATTCACAGTGAAGAGCTGTGATCTAAAGATAATTCAGCATAAGACCAGGATGAAAGGCAGAAAAAGGTAAAGCACCTTTCAGAGGGAAATACTGCTCTTTACATTACATATAGAGGGTATCAAAGAAAATACAGATGAATGAGATAATAATAGGAGCTTTTTAATTCAAATGATGAACACATTTTGAAGAAGAGATCCTGAATACACTGATAGCTGCAGTGAAGTTCTGCAAAAATGGCTTTCCTCTTCTTTCAGTCTTGAAAATACCATAGAAAAGGTAAATGAATAGAAAAAAAAAAACTGGCAGTACCCTAAAAGGGGCTTGGGAGGCTTCAATGAGAGCATCTTCAGATGGAAACAAGGTGTAAAACAGCAAAGAAAATGTTGGCTTCAGGGAAAAAGTCCCAGGATGGAGGCCTGTGGGGAAGAGGTACAAACAGTGAAGTGGTTAAACCCCAGCACTGGGGTCACTTGAAGTGATGGGAAAACACACTGTGGGGAACATTTTCACAGGCAAGAATAAAATCATCTAACAGGGATTTTCCATTCGTGGTGTCTACTGTGGTGGAAGAGGCTGAAATTGCATCCTATCAGACCCACCTTTCCCCATGGCTGGTTGTTTTGTTTCAGAAAAGTGGTATATGCTAGACATACAAAAGCATCTAGATGCCAAAATATACCCTCAGTCTACACCTTGTGCTTCCTCCAGACTAGCAGGTCTGTGATCCACCAGATTATGCATGTTAATTTGCAAAGGTTCTTTCCCAAAGGGAGCACTGGTTGGAACATCACATATTTATGACACCCGTTGGAGCTAGATTTTTCAGATATTTACCCAATGTTATATGGGTTGAAATAAGTCCATGAAGATGAAGGTTGTTGGAGGGAGGATAGCACACAAATGTCATGATAACATTTCCAGGTCAGAAATACTTGACATTCTGGAAAGGAGTGTCTTTTTCACACACAGGGCATTCCTAACAGTTGCATCAAACACTAACACATACCTGGACTTAAGCAGCTCTTAAGGTCATAGCCTTATTTTCAAGGCTTGTGAACAAGTAAGGAATCCTATTGGAGTCAAGGGAAACAGCCAACACCACTGAAAATCAAGTCACACCATTAAAAATCAAGTATGTGGTTGAGTGGTGAATCAACTGCCTTAAAACGCTATAAAATAATGACCTCAGCACACATTAATTCCTCATGCTTTGGACCATATAGAGGTAAAATCATAGAAGGGTTTGGGTTGAAACAGACCTTTAGATGTAACCTAGTCCAACCCCCCTAAAATGAGCACAGATTTGTCTAAGGTTTAGCTGACAGACTCTCAGCTGAGCCCCCAGTTACTGCTTTTGAGAGCAGCTCCAGGATGAAGTGCAGCAGATGGGCTGGGCTGAGCCCATGCAGAAGCCTAAGGTGGGTAAGGCTGTACCTTTGGGTGACAATACTCTGTTTAGTAAGATCAGCTGCCTCGTAGCACAGGCAGGCCTGCATCAACATGGGTACCTGAATTCTTTTGTAGTATTGGTAAAGGTGGTTTAAAATAATCAAGCAGTTTTGTACCTGAAGCAGACAAGGGTTGTGATCATTCCAGCTGTCTCAGATGAAACTATCACTAGTGCCCACTCAATCAACCAGTTCCTCCAGCACTAGTTAACTACCTTTTTAGTTTTTCTAACTTGGCATATACTATGATGCTTCCTAACTATTTCCAAGGAAAATGGGCCATATGAGTTGACCTTTAGCTTTTAAACTGTTCAGTGAAATATTCTGCTACTCCAACTGGAGCTGGTTATTGGGGAGCACTGCTGCAGGAACTGTAGAAACAATAACCTTTGCAAGGAGAGAAGGCAACAATTTCTCCAGCCAACTCAGCTTAGCTGAAAGAGTCCATGTCCAAAGCCCAGGAACATCACATGATCTGCTTTTGCAACTCTAAGAAATTTAACCTTCTGCTGTATGTGGTGACTTGTTAAACTTTTTTTTCCAGAAAATCCCACATGAATATATATCCTTAGGCAAAAACCAACACTAAACTATATGGCAGATGGAGAATTATTATCTTAATGCAAATTTTATTTGCTGGTGTACATTTACTTATGAGAATGGAAAATACGATCCTCTCTATAACATTCGTATTGTAAAACTATAATTAAACAAAGGTACTTGGGGCATAAAATGTATACCCATAAAACTAAATCCATAAAATAAATACAAAAATTAAACAAGCCTCTTTTCCAGGAATCAGTTACAACCATTTCTTATTCAGAAGAGATATGGTTACAATTTTAAACAAAACAAAACAAAACCCCAAAGCAAACCAAAAACAAGCCTCCCAAAACATTTTGGGAAGGAGTGGGTGGATTATTTAAATACCAGTGAGGAAGGCGAGCTTCTTAAGATAAGAATGCTGTTGACAGAAAAGGGATAAGGAGATACAGTCTGACCATGAACACATTTAAGCTTGTCACTTCTTATCATTACAGCTCTGCATCTAACTTCCAGTTAGAGCAGTGAGGCCAACACCTTACTTCCACTGGAGCTTGTTGCAGTTCTTATTAGTGGTTTCTTGGACCAGTTGCCTTCAGCGTCACGTTAGGATTCTGTGATCTTAAAATGTCTCACTTCTGAAAGTATTTGTGCACTCTTTTGGGTGAGATTTTCCATGTTCCTTCCTATCTTCAAATGTTTTAAGTTACACAAGATAGAAGCTTCAAAGCATTTTCAAGCCCTTGTCGTATGTGCTCTATGTTACAAATGACAACTCATTACTACCCATCTACCTGTACATATTCCAGGGAAGAGAAGGTACTGGGAAGAGCAGATTACATACAGCCCACCAGAAGATAACACATCATCTGTGACCTGTTTCCTACTGTCTTTTTCACTGGACTCTGCAGATGTGACCAGTAACTGGACTACAGACAGCCTTCAGCCAGAGTCCCTTGGGCACAGGGAAATGGTTGTCAAGGCAGATGAACATCTGATATAGGGGGGTGGGTAGGAATCAAGGGTTCATGTGGTTGTACAATGGAGGAGGAAGAGTTCAGTTGCTCCTGACCCAGAACACCATGCCCATGCACCCCAAAACACATCCAACAGCTAGCTAGAAACACAGAGAAAACCAGAAGTACAATGGGCATCAGGAAGAGAGCAGGTGAAGCTACAGCTACCAATGTCCTAATGGTTTTGTTAGATGAAACTGGACAGGTGAGCGGAGGAGATGATCTGCCACAATTCCTACTGAAGTCAACACTGAGGCAGATCCTGACCTCTGCTGTGCCTGGATTGTATGTGGACAGAATTGCACTGGCCAGGCTAATAATAAAGCTATTTGCAGATGATTAACAGATCAAAGATAAAATAAAACAGAGGCAAAGACAAAAAAAAACCCCAAACAAACAAACAAAAAACAAAAACCAAACCCAAAACCCCAACAAAAAAACACAAAAAAAATAACCACAACAACAACAACAAAAAACAAAAAACCACACACACACAAAAAAACCCAATAAACCAGTGACAAGGAGATAAGAGACGAAGTTTCCCACTTCAGGAGACAGAAGAAGCTGAACAGGTTGAAGGTCCAGGAGATGCTGCCAGAAGTGAATCAGGCCTAGAGAAGATTTATGGTTTATGCGGGCTTATGGAATCCCTGCTCCCACTATATCCAGCCTCTTCTGATAGATCAGGCCTTCACATACAACAGATTAAATAACTCCCCACTTTCTCCACACAGCTAGGAAACAGAAAACTTCTCAGGATATTATCCCCTGGGAAGGATTTAATCCTTTTCCATTGAGGGTTTATGATGACAAACAATCCCATCTCTTTCTAGTAAATTCCAGGTTTAGGGTCAATCAGTTGCAGTTGTGCTAATCCATAATTACTGACTTATTTTCCTGCTCATGTCTGTGGTGAAACCTGCAGATGAAACTGGAGGGACCTCCATCTGCCTTTCTGTATCATATTTAGGAACAAGAAGGCACAGTAAGGCTCCAGAACAACTGAGCACATACTGTGGATGCTGTAGCAGGACAGGATTTTTTCTTCATGAAGGCAGATCTGAAAAGGTTACATCCCAAACTTTTTACTTGTAAAGGCAAAGAAACCTGTGGTTTTGTTTACCATGGCTGACTGCAGCAATACTGCTTTTTATGTCAACATACATTTTAGTAAATGTTAGCTTGTACTCTGCAGTGGAGGGCTGTTTGCAGTAACCTTGGCAATACTGCTCTTATCTTACATTTACACAACAAGTGCAAAGAAACGAGATTAGGTATTTTTACACAATGTTACAAATGTCCTTTTTTTTTTTTTTTTTTTTTCCTGGCTTGAACAAGTGCTGAACTTTAAACATTTCAAACTCTTAGGGCCCCACTTGGAAGACATACAGTTAATGTGGTACTAATCGCTTGCTGGCAGGTAATACTCCTGATCAGAGTATGCCTTCTATTACCCTCACTATGCCCTGTATCTCAGGTCAAGTGCAATGGTTGCCTAGGACTGCAGCAAGGGGAACAGAAATTTGAGTAACAAAACCAAGCAGGAATAGGACTACAGCCAGAATGGATAGACACACACTGTGGGTTCTCTCTGGAGACAAGGGAGGACTCTGGTAAAGGAACCAGGCCTATCACAAGCATTTTGATGGGTGGGATTGATAGAAAAATAATTCAGCATGATTTACTGTCTGCAAAGGAAGGAAACTTTACATCTACAGCCCTGTAATCACGTTATTTCTGCCATATGATTCTGAAGTTTCTGCTTTACAAAACTTACCCTGTTCCCTCCCACCAGAAATAATTTTAAAAACTCACCTATTAAACTCAACAGTTTTGTGACCAGCTTTACTGGAATCACTATATGCATGTCTTTAAATATATTATTCAACCGCTCCACACCACAATTTAATCCATGCCTGTGATAACAGCCACCTCCCAGGAAGGCTGTGAAGTTTCTCTGTGCCAAAACAGCAGATTAAACCCCACTGACGTAAGTGCAAAACTTGTTTGAAGCGCTCCATACCAGAGTGGAAGGGAGGTGGCAGGTCTGCAGCACCAACACACATACCTGCTCCAGGAAAGTCTGGTTTTCTCTCATGCCTCTTGCAGGACAGAACAAGTGCATTTGCTCCTATGTGGGTAGGGAGCTTGCAGTTGGTATTTTGGCTTTGCTTTTTTTTTTTTTTTAAAAAAAAGTAATTTTGTCAATTGCTCCACAAGTAGTATCTCCTGTCTCCTGCAAAGAGCAGCTGAAGTAAGCTGCACAGCACTGTAGTGTGTATTTAAAGCTAAAGATGTTTGTGGTGGATGTGAGACTGAAGGGCACAGTGCTGACATGTCAGCTCCAGCTGCTACAGATTTGTTTCAGGTCAGCTCCTACATTCTGGCCTCAGTGTACAGGCCCTGATGCTTCAGGAGTTCATGTTCTGCTCCTGCAACGTACGACACCTTCAGAGGGGAACTCCCTCA